>SJYX01011433.1:401373-411464 GCA_006410675.1 Oreotragus oreotragus
GGCAGGAGGCAAGGAAGGGACAGAGAGTAGATATCTGCAGTAGCAGATCATTAAAAATATAGTCTTAGGAGCTAGACCACCAAGTCAGTATCTGCCATCCAGAGAAAGTTTTTTAACCCCTCTGTGACAGGAATAATAGCAGTGATAATATGTAACCGATAGAGTTATTGTAATTATTACATTAAATAATGCTCATATTAAGTGCTTAGAACAGCACCTTGGACTTATTAAGTAACCAATTAGTAACCACTGCCTCTCTGGACTTTCCATCCTTCCCACCCCATTCCTATTTGGGGGACCCCCACTCCTAGCACTGTGTTTATGGATGCCATCATCCCCTGTGGTAGCTGAGGACACTGTTTTCTCCCTTTCTCCTCTCTGACAGCCAATGTGACCTAATCTGGACCAATCAGAGTCAACCTGGGACAAAGATGATGGGGTTACTAGATTTTATTTGTGTTCAGGCAGCTGTTGCTGAATGAGAGATTTTGAATTCTCCCGCATCATTACCACCCCAACTCCTGCCTCCATGGGCTTAGTTCCTGTCTATATTTTTCAAGTTTAGTCCTCCAGCCTCCAGTGGACACTGTGAACATCTAATAACCCACCAATTCATTCCCCTTGGCTTTAGATAGCCAGGGTTAATTTTATTTAATTGTAGATAAGCCATTCCTAATGGGCTTCCCTGGTGGCTCAGCTGGCAAAAAGAATCCACCTGCCATGTGGGAGACCTGGTTTGATCCCTAGGTTGGGAAGATGCCTTGGAGAAGGAAACAGCTACCCTCTCCAGTATTCTGGCCTGGAGAATTCCATGGACTGTATAGGCCTTGGGGTTGCAAAGAGTCGGACATGACTGAGCAACTTTTACTTTCATTCCTAATGAGTACAGGCTAGAACCTTCCTCTGGCTCTTCCACCAGCCCTTTCCTCTTGTCCCCGGGATTACGTCTCCTGACACGGTTGGGTCGTTGGATGACAGCTAGTGAGACTACCAGAGCTGCCCAGAAGGCTGTGAAGTAGAAAATCTTCTTTCACTGAGGACACTTTCACTAAATCCCTACTCCTCCAAGAAGCAGAGACAGATCTATGCACCTTGCCCCCCACCCCCATACTCCTACCACAAATAGTTAGTTGTCAAGGAAAACAAGGACCACACTTTGTTTTGCATCAGCATTATTAGAGAGTGTGCGTGCTCAGTCGTGTCCAACTCTTTTATGACCTTTTGGACTGTAGCCTGCCTGGTTCCTCTATCCATGGTATTCTCCAGGCAAGAATACTGGAGTGGGTTGCCATTTCCTCCTCCAGGGGATCTTCCCAACCCAGGAATTGAACGNGAGCGTGCGTGCTCAGTCGTGTCCAACTCTTTTATGACCTTTTGGACTGTAGCCTGCCTGGTTCCTCTATCCATGGTATTCTCCAGGCAAGAATACTGGAGTGGGTTGCCATTTCCTCCTCCAGGGGATCTTCCCAACCCAGGAATTGAACGTGAGTCTCCTGCATCTTCTGCATTGGCAGGCAGATTCTTTACCACTGCCCCACCTGGGAAGCCCCAGTTACACACATGTTTCTCCTCTGGATCATTGGCATCCCAAAAGCAGAAATTATGCATTACTATTGAATTATTAACATTTAATATACATGTACTTTATTAACATAACTACCTTTAAACTTTGTAGATAATACCCAAAGTTCCCTTTGACAATTACCTTTAATCCTGGTCCCTTTCACTCCCTGAAGTTAACCAGAGTCATGAGGTTGGTGGAGGGCCATGAGAGAGGGGTACCAGACTGTCACCAAATGACCCGTCTCCAGTGTAAACAGCACTCCTGCCACCATACAAGAGGACCCTCTATGGAGAATATTTTTTCAGAGCTGTTTGTGTGTATCTGATGATAGGAGGAAAATATAAAGTATCATGCATGTTTATATAGCATTTCCTACTGGATATATCACTTTGCAGAGTTGGTTATTCTGTAGCATCAGAGGCCCTAGATGTCTTCCCACATGTAAATCTACTTCAGTCTTTACAAATTTGGGATGGTTTTCCACCGTGTAGATATCACATAGTTTATTTTGCCAGCCTTTCTTATCTATGCTGTGGCCCCATTGCATGCACAAAATCTGGCTTGCAGGAAGCCCTTCATAGATATTTTTTAGACTGGTTTGACTGATCCCAGCTCATGTCACCCCTTCTAGCTCCTACTCCCCCAAACAAGAATCCAGTCCAGAGGCATAGTGGTCTGAGACCCACACTGCCTGTGCTGAGAACAGAGGTACATCCTCAATTCTAGAGAAATCGGGGAAGTCTTCTTACTAGAGGACATGATCAGGTCCAATATTAATCATAGCTTTTAGAATACGCTATTGAGACAGGCAGAAAACAAAATTTAAATTAGCCTCAAATAGGTATGATTTCCATAGAAGCAATTAGAGCCATTTCTTTTTACAGCAACTGAATGTATCAACATCTCCTTTTCTGCCACCCAAATGCCTCCTGTTTGCAGATGAGAAGATTACTGTTGTCTCCATCATGAGTGCTAAATTATATTTGTGTGATTCCCATCTGCTTCACCGCTTCCATACTCCTCATGTGACTTCATTCACTCCCAGCGGGGGCATGTTAATAGCAAATGCTGAATGATGAATTATTTCTCACGGGAAAGATAGTTAATTTCACTGACTCCCATGTGTCACAATTCAATGCATCACCCTGTATGGGGAAGCAGACCTGTGGAGAGGAAACCACAAAAGAGACAAATCAATGCAAAAGCTCTGTGATCCAAAGCTAAGGTCATTTTTAATGGAATAAAAAGGCACTCCAGGGCTTTAGTTATTATACCACAATCACATGCCACTGTGCCCTCAACTGTAATTAGAGCACAATCATACACATCCTAGAATGTTTTCTTTAAGTGGCATTGAAAGCTGAGGGAGGGATAAAAAATATTTGTCAAGTAAGTACTGAGATTTTTTTTTTAATACAGTAAAATGAAAAAAATCCATTTTATATTTTCCCTTACAATTTCTCATTTTACTTTGCTTGTCCCTACCTCTGCTAGTCACCAGAAACAAAACATTCCACTAAATGGCATTGCTTTTAATAAGCTTTTTGCTGTGGGGTTTCAGACAACTAGCAATCATGAGGCCATTTCTTATTTTAGAGGTCATATAGTTTGACTCCAAGCTCTTAGGTGGTAGGGATCAGGTGATGCATTTCTTGGGAGGCACAGCAGGGGAGGTATTGATGGGAACTGGGTTCCTAACTCAAGATAGGAAGCATTTCTGGGAGAATAGGAGAGCAGTTTATGCAAAATGTTTTACAGCTTCGGGCCCTAGTGGTTTGCTAGTTCTTCTACTGTGTGCATCCTTCACTAAACATCTTTCCTTGCAGTGATTTGAATCAGTTTGTTTCCCTTGTATCATAAAGCCTCCAACTTGAAGAGTAGTAAAGTGTCAAGTTGTATCATAACCTATCAAAAAGAACAGGCAAGTACACCCTTAGGCTCCATGAGGTCTTTATGAATACAGCTTCTGTACATTAGCAGGAATCATACTTCCATCTTTCACTCCAAATTACTTGTTTCTGTCCATATTTCTTAAGCTAAACATAACTGAGGCTAGAAGGCAGAAGAGTATCCAGGGAAAGACCTCGTAAGTAATCTTACTTCACTTGGCCTCTGTCTATTTGGCAAGATTACCCCCGACATATGTGACTGACTGATAGGTCCCTGTTGAGCCAGACTGTAGAGTTCTCAGAAATCACAGAGTCTGTTTCTTTACAGGAATCATGATGGTGAGGAATATATTGACTGAAGCTTTTTGGGAATGTGTTAGTCTGAATTCTTTCTAAATTATAATTGCTTTTTGAAGGTGGAGAGGAGAAAAGAGGCTGGGCATAACTGACCTAAAAGGGGACTGGAAGAGAGAGGATGTGAAAGAGATCACAATCAAGAGAGAGAAAAAAGTGTGTGGAAACAGATATGAGTTCAGTGTTCCTCTTTAGGGGAAAATAGGAAATGGGTTTAAAAAAAAAGAAAAGAAAAAATGTTTACTAGACCTAAAGAAAAGATATTTTAATGTTTGCTTCTAATTGCATAATACTATCATCAGAAAGAATTCAATTAGTGGCTCTAATTTTTTTTAAAAAATGTAAATTACTAAATCACAAATGGAATAGTTTGTATAGTTCTATGCTAAAAAATTTTTGATAGTCTTAAGGAAAATGGATTATTTTCTAAGAAAATACATATAAGCAAAACAGTATGTGTTAAAGAAGTGACTGTAAGTGTCAGGAAACAAATAATTTTATAGTAAATGAAGAAAGGTATCAAGGAAGGGCTCTCCCCTTGCCCTGGGTACCCACCTGCTTGGATGTGTGAGTAGATTCCCATCCCCACTCCCCAAATAAACCATTCAGGTTTATTCCCACTTCCTGAATAAACCATTCTCATGCTACTTAAATGGTTTCAGAGGATAGAGTATGAAGGAGCGCTTTAAGTGTATTTATATACAATTAGCAAAACCCCACTGTAGCATAATCTCATGTATGAATTAATGGAAAACTAATAAAAATATTAGCATAACTTGTCAAAACATAACATGAAAAAATGATCAGTTCATAATGACACCCCAAAATGAAATAATCTAGGTGTGAGCTTAGCAAGTAATATGCAAGACTTCTTTACTAACAGACTAAATGAAAATTTTCCATATTGAAAAGAAGTTAATCATTTCCACATATATCTAAACATTTTTCTAACTGTAGTAAAAATCCTCATATTACAATGTGACTTTTTTCATAATTGATCAAGTAATGGTTGTGAACTTAACCTATAGATTATAAAATGTATCACAAAGTCAATATTGGATAAAATATAATATTGATACATGAATAGAAAAAGAGACCAATGAAAGAGAAGGATAAATTCAGAAATATACCTAAATAAATACAGAATTTGGTGTATGATAAAGAATATTTTGGAATACAAAATATTCTTTTAATGGTGCTAGGACCACTGGTTAAAGTTGGTAAACAGTAAAGTTAATTCTTTACCTGTTTTCTTCTTTTGAAATAAATTTCAGATGGTATAATGATGTATGTTTAAAATAAAAACTGTAAAATTACTAGAGAACATGCTGGGAATCACTATATAAACTTTCTGTGAGTAAAGATTTTAAGCATAATATTCAATGCAAAAACCATAAATTTAAAAAAGGATGTTAGATTAGCCTGTTTAATGGCATGAAATGTATATATGTCAAAAAGCATTTTTTAAAAGATTAAAAAGCAAACAAAAACTTTCAGCAAAATTATTTTATTTGTGTAAATACACACACATAAATATTAAGAATCAGTAAGAAAAAATTTTAAATCCCCAAGCAAAAGTTGGGTGAAATAGATACACAGGAAGTTCATCAAAGAATGCAGCTATTCAATAGAAATATTCTCCTCATAAGCAATTACAATGCAACTGAAAACAAGATACCAATTTTGGACTTTAGGTTGGTGACACTTTTAAATGATAATACTCATGTTATTTCAAAACTGAAGAATGGACCTGCTCATGTAATCCTGGTGCAAAATATTGGAAATTATCTTGACTTTTTTGAATTTATTAAAAGTAATTAAAACCTGCATATCCCCCTGGCAAAGCAATTTTAATTCTTATTTGAAATCACTAAGAATATTCACAAATAATGCTTATTCAAGAATGCTTATAGTGGTGGACAACTATAAATTTATTAAAATTAAGCCTTTAAACACTCAATTTATGACCCAGAAATCATACTTTTAGATGTTTGTCCTAAGGAAATAAAAATTTAGATTCACAAACAAAACCTATATACATTCATAGCAGCTTTATTTTCAATAACCCAGTGGTGAAAAGAGTCCTTCCCTTTTTTTCAACTGGTAAATAGATGAATAAACTGTGACATGTCCATTCAATGAGATACTATTCAGCAACTAAAAAGAATGGGCTATTGATGCATGCAACAACTTAGGTAGATCTTATGGGCTTAAGGATATTACACCAAATTAAAAAAAAAAAAAAAAACAAGCACAAAAGATTGCATATTGTTTGATTCTACTTATATAATATTCTTGAAATGCCAAATTGGCACGATGAACATGGTATTGATTTCCAGGGGTTAGACTTAAAGAGAAGGGGTTCAAGGGTAGCATGAAGGATTTTCTTGATGGTGGTGGAATAGATCTGTCCTGAGTGTGCTGATGGTTCCACAAATCTACATGTGATAAAATTTCATAGAACTATGTGCTTAGTCGCTCAGTCGTGTCCAACTCTTTGTGACCCCATAGACTGTATCCCACCAGGCTCCTCTGTACATGGGGGTTTTCCTGGCAATGATAACTGAAGTGGGTTGTCAAGCCCTCCTTCAGGTTATCTTTCCAACCCAGGGATCGAACCCAGGTCTCCTACATTACAGGCAGATTCTTTATGGTCTTAGCCACCAGGGAATCTACTCACACACATGAGTGCATGTAAATACTGGTGAAACAAAACTTAATGATGTCTACAGTTTAGTTAAGTCTTGTATAAATGTAAATTTCCTAGTTTGATAATAAGGTACTATAATTATATAAGATATCATCATTAGGGAAAGCTGCATGAAAGGTACATGAAAACTCCATACTCTTTCTGTGCTTCTAAAATTTCTATAAAATAAAAAGTAAAAATACATACATACATACATGCATAATACCCAAACTCCCAAAACCTTACCAATAGGTGTCACTTATGTAAATCTTTTCCTATCACTTGGCCCATTTCTGCATTTTAGTTCTGATTGTTACTCCCTCTTTATTCTATTTTAAAATTCTTACAATATTCAGTTTTGTAATTAGTATGCTTATTGTCTTATCCTACTATTTAGATTTTAAAGTTTTTGGGAACAGAGACTATACCATTTACATCTTAGTATCTCTGCATATTTGCCATTCACATTGAATGTGAATATCACTCTCTCCAGCATAGTTTGTATTCAATAATGTTTAATTAATTAATTTCATTTAATTAAAATTAGAATTCCTCTTAGTCATAGAACAGAAAAAGAGGTTAAAATACTTCTTCAACTACTTTCACTTTGGTGAATGTCCTTAATTACCCTGAGCATATAAAATACAAATATAAGCATTGAAATATACACAAAGCATGTATTACATTGTAAAGTTCTCAATAATTATATTTACTGGATCAAACTGGGCCTAGGATTCATTTTTATAAGGAAAAAGAAAGGAAATCAGATTTCCCATGTGAAATCCATATAAAAGTTCTCTGGATTCTTACACTGTTGATTCTATAAAGAGGTTTGTTATAAAAATTGAATTTTGTCGATGAATATTCATGTGATTTTGTTATAGCAGCTCCAAAAGTTAAAATAAGAGAATCAAATCACCAGGTTTCTGAGTGCTGTCACTGTATTGATTTTTTGAGGTACAATATACAAAATGATCTTCTTCGAAACTTCCCCTGGTATACAGCCTTTTAAAGAACTTCTTGAGAGAAAATTAAGGATCGCAAACCTAGTAATGTATCAGGAGGGATACAAAAGTTTCATGCTGCCTCTTCTCAAATCCTTAGTAAGAAATTGTCCCTTGCACTTAGCTGTTTTGATGGATTAGGAAAGACAAGAATATTTTCTTACTTAGTTAAAATGGTTTTCTCTCCTATGGTGAAAGAGACAATTTGATGTAGTATTTTTCTGTCAGAAGGTTTTTCAGAAGAGATCATAAAAATTCATACTAATAGCATTTCATGCAACTGCAGGGGATGTGATCCCCACTATATTCAACATTCTATAACAAGGGATTGGCTGAGTTATCATTTTAATGTGCTTCTTTCTTAATATGTCTGGATAAAACTGAGTTGCAGTTAGTAAGTTATTGGGGTAACTTCCCAGCTGGCGCAGTAGTAAAGAATCTGCCTATCAATACAGAAGATGCAAGACACGTGGGTTATATTCCTAGGTCAGGAAGATCCCCTGGAGGAAGAAAGTGGCAACTCACTTCAGTATTCTTGCCTGGGAAATCCTATGGACGGGGAGCCTGGTAGGCTACAGTCCATGGAGTCACAAAGAGTTGGACATGCTGAGTAACTTACTTGCAGGGCCAAATCCAACTACGCTTAAAAAACCCATGCTATAAAGATTAAAATGTTCTCCAGCAATCTGGCTTCCTTTAAAACTACATGTCGACTTCCTTTTAGGCTTCCCTGATGGCTCATACAATAAATAATCTGCCTGCAATGAGGGAGACCTGGGTTTGATCCCTGGGTTGGGAAGATATCCTTGAGGAGGGCATGAGTTCCTTTTAGGAAAAATAACAGTGAGGGACAGATATAAAACCCTGAGTTCTTCCCTTTGTTGTCCTGGAGGTTTTGTCTTGTTTTCTGTTGAATGGCAGAAATAGAGAGTTCTGAAATTGATGGTTTGAGGCCAGTGGTCTGTGACTTTGCCTCATTTTGCTAATATAAGATGCCACTTGGGTTTGGCAGCATGGGATGTGTGCCTAGATAGGAAACCAAAAAATCCTGTGCTATGGGTCCTATTAACATCAGCTATGGAGCAAAACCGGAAAAGGCAATGGCACCCCACTCTTGCCTGGAAAATCCCATGGGCAGAGTAGCCTGGTAGGCTGCAGTCCAGGAGGTCGCTAAGAGTCAGACNTGTGTGCCTAGATAGGAAACCAAAAAATCCTGTGCTATGGGTCCTATTAACATCAGCTCAGGAGCAAAACCGGAAAAGGCAATGGCACCCCACTCTTGCCTGGAAAATCCCATGGGCAGAGTAGCCTGGTAGGCTGCAGTCCAGGAGGTCGCTAAGAGTCAGACACGACTGAGTGACTTCACTTTCGCTTTTCACTTTCATGCATTGGAGAAGGCAATGGCACCCCACTCCAGTACTCTTGCCTGGAAAATCCCATAGATGGAGGAGCCTGGTAGGCTGTAGTCCATGGGGTCACATGGAGTCGGACATGACTGAGTGACTTCGCTTTCACTTTTCACTTTCATGCATTGGAGAAGGAAATGGCAACCCACTCCAGTGTTCTTGCCTAGAGAATCCCAGGGATGGGGAAGCCTGGTGGGCTGCCATCTATGGGGTCGCACAGAGTTGGACACAACTGAAGTGACTTAGCAGCAGCAGCAGCAGCATGGAGCAAAACAAGGACAATTGATTCTTGATTAGGTGACATGATTTTAGTCATGCATGGGATGCCTGATGCAAATTTACTTTTCCATTACCACATCATTGACAGGGCAGTCTGATGGGTCATAGTCAGGATACTTATCTAAAAGAACTGAAGAACAAGCCTGCAAATGTATTTCTCACAGCCTTATTGCTCTAAGCTCTGGCTTCCCCAGTGGCTCAGATTGTAAAGCATCTGCCTGCAAAGAGATCTGGGTTCAATCCCTGGGTCAGAAAGATCCCCTGGAGAAGGAAATGGCAACCCACTCCAGTATTCTTGCCTGGAAAATTCCATGGACAGAGGAGCCTGGTAGGCTACAGTTCATGGGGTTGCAAAGAGTTGGACACTACTGAGAAACCTCACTTTCTTTCTTTCTGTTGCTCTAATAGTGAAAAGGTGGGGATGAGGGAACACTGAAAACAATAAGTATGCTGAATATTTGCCAGTTCAGATATACTGTCCACCTTTTCCCACTCTTGTCCCAGGGCAGCGGCTGAGCTCTCTATTCTCAACATCAGCTGATTCTCTTGCTCTTTGATTTCTGGTTGGGTTTGGCAAGAGAGTTCCAGAAAAACATCTATTTATGCTTTATTGACTATGTCAAAGCCTTTGACTGTGTGGATCACAATAAACTGTGGACAATTCTTAAAGAGATGGGAATACCAGACCACCTAACCTGCCTCTTGAGAAATCTGTATGCAGGTCAGGAAGCAACAGTTAGAACTGGACATGGAACAACAGACTGGTTCCAAATAGGAAAAGGAGTACGTCAAGGCTGTATATTGTCTCCCTGCTTATTTAACTTATATGCAGAGTACATCATGAGAAACGCTGGACTGGAAGAAACACAAGCTGGAATCAAGATTGCCGGGAGAAATATCAATAAC
>SJYX01011433.1:413148-432332 GCA_006410675.1 Oreotragus oreotragus
TGGAAGGCAGAAACAGAGATAAACTGGAGCACTGACTTCACAAGGCCCTGCCAGGCTGGGGTTGGGAGCAGCTGAGTTCTCCACCGAAGCTCCTGTCGGGAGACCCTTTCTGATGGCTGCAGCTCTTCAGATCCTGGTAACCACGCTTCCCTTTTCCTCTCCAGGCTTGTGTGGCATGGCTCCTGGGTACTTTGCCATCCCTTCTTGGTGTCCCTGGCCCTGAACTCACACTTGCAAGGCATCCCTTTATTAATTCTAGCCAGTGCATCAGTTGACCGGGTCACCTACTTCCTTTCAGAACCCCAAGTGACACAATATGAAATGTTTATAGATATTTTAATACAGCCAAGTGATGACTATTATATATTCATTAAACATATTTTTTTAACAAATAATGCTTAATCTCATGAAAAAAAAATGCTCAGAATGGGTTTAAAGAATAGGTATAAAATAATAGCTTGAATATGATTTCAGAAATCCCCTGGCAGTCCAGTGGTTAGAACTCAGAGCTTTCACTGTCCAGGCCTAGGTTCGATTCCTGGTTGGGGAGCTAAGATCTTGAAAGTCATGGGGCATGATATTCCCCTACCCCCCCCAAAAAAGAATATGATCCCAATTTTGAAAAGAAAATGTATATGGAATGTTCACATGTGTACGCAAATATTTAAAAGAAAAAATTGGAAGAAAATACACTGAACTATTAAGGACTTGTTTAATTGATATACTTTAGAAATGTTTAAAATATTTTCTTATTTATACTTTTGTTTTCCAAGTTACCCATCATGAGGTTACATTACTTTGTAGTCAAATTTTAAAACAAGCTTTTATTTATATAAGTATATGTGTCTGTCTATGAGGAGGGCAAGGCAACCCACTCCAGTATTCTTGCCTAGAGAATCCCATGGACAGAGGAGCCTGGTGCGCTATAGTGCGTGGGGTCACACAGACAAAGAAATGACTCAGGGAGCTGGAAGCTGAGGTTGGGGCTGGAGGTTCTGGAGAATGGAAAGCGTGATGGAGGGACAGAGCCTGTTGGCCGAGGACGGCTTCAGTCAGGTCACCCGCAAAGGTGCCCGGCGGGCGAAGAAACGGCAGGCTGAGCAGCCGTCCACGCCGGAGGAGGGAGGCGACGCGACCTCCATGGACACCGAGGAAGCCCGACCCGCTAAGAGACCCGTCTTCCCGCCCCTCTCCGGGGACGGGTTCCTGAATGGGAAAGAAGAAACCAGGAAAATTCCAGTCCCAGCTAACAGATACACGCCACTAAAAGAGAACTGGCTGAAGCTGTTTACTCCTATTGTGGAGCATTTGGGACTTCAGATACGCTTTAACTTGAAATCGAGGAATGTTGAAATCAGAACTTGTAAAGAAACTAAAGATGTTAGCGCTCTGACAAAAGCAGCTGATTCTGTGAAAGCCTTCATTCTTGGGTTTCAGGTGGAGGACGCACTTGCCCNTATATATATATATATCAGAGAAGGCAATGGCAACCCACTCCAGTACTCTTGCCTGGAAAATCCCATGGATGGAGGAACCTGGTGGGCTGCAGTCCATGGGGTCTCGAAGAGTCGGACATGACTGAGCGACTTCACTTTCACTTTTCACTTTCATGCTTTGGAGAAGGAAATGGCAACCCACTCCAGTGTTCTTGCCAGGAGAACCCCAGGGGCGGGGGAGCCTGGTGGGCTGCCGCCTATGGGGTCGCACAGAGTCGGGCACGACTGAAGCGACTTGCAGGAGCAGCAGCTTGTTGTATTTCTTAGATTCCACATGAAAGTGATGTCATACAGCATTTGTTGTTCTCTGTCTGATTATTTCACTCAGCATAGTGCCTCCGGGTCCATCCATGTTGCTGCAAATGGCAAAATTTCACTTTTTTTTTTTTTTTTTGTGGCTGAGTGGTATTCCCACTATGTATATATGGACACATAGATAAATAGATACATTTATCTATCATTTCAAATTACCTGTGTGCATGCTAAGTTGCTTCAGTTGTGTCCGACTCTTTTCAACTCTATGGACTGTAGCCCAGTGGGCTCCTCAGTCCATGGGATTCTCCAGGTAAGAATACTGGAGTCGGTTGCCATGCCCTTCTCCAGGAGATCTTCCCAACCTAGGAATCATGCCCTATGTCTCTTACATCTCTTGCATTGGCAGCTGGATTCTTTACCACCAGCACCACCTGGGAAGCCCTATCTTTAAATTACCAGAATATACATAAATATATTCTGGTTACAAAATCTATCTCAGTTTTCACTGCTATATATTCAGGATTTCCAGAGGGAAAGGTCTTATCATCAAGGATTCCACCCTGTGACACCCGTCCCCCCAGTTTTTCCCTCCTTCCTCTACTTCCCTCCCATGCTTTCTCTGCTCACTGTATATCACAATCCAGCATGGTGGGCAAATACAAGGGCATGACTTGACTAACCCTGAAGGGGATGGATTTCTAGGCAGAAGCAATGCACAGTTCAGGCTAAATCTCAGCCACACTGCCAAGTTGCGTTGTTTGATTGGCACTGATAGGAAGCAATCTGAGGGCTGCCCCACCTCCTACCATTGCCTCCTCATTCTTCTCCTCACAATCATCTCTCATCAAAATCACACCCAGAGCTAGCGCAAACTCTTTAGTTAAACCCTTAATGATGGGGAAGTTATGGGATGCACTTCTCCATCACACAACTAAAAATAAAGCAAAAATAAACCACTAAATAAATATGTTTTTCTGGTTTCTAACACTGTGCTTTTAAAAAATTTGTGATTTATTGTGATTTTTTTTATTTTTGAAGAAGTGCCCTTTTTACTTCTAATTGTATCTATCTATATATAATGCTTTAAAAAATATATTTATTTGGCTGCACCAGATATTAATTGCAGCACACAGAATCTCTTATTCTTTTTAGTTGCAGCATGTGGGATCTAGTTCCCTGTCTAGGGATTGAACCCAGCCCCCTGCACTGGGAGCATGAAGCCTTAGCCATTGGACCACCAGAGAAGTCCCTATCTAACACAATTTTGTATCAAATTTTGTGTTCTTGGTTGTGTCTTCTTTTATTTATAGAATGCCCTAAAAACTCCATAAAACCTGGCTACATCTCTGACTATGATATTTCTTATACCTATACATATTTTATAAATGTTTCACAATACATTGAATATTTACTAAAAATTGATAAGATCTTTCAAAAGAAAAAAAAACAAGAGCAAAGGTTTTGCCTTAGAAAATAATCCTGATCTGCTGTTCAATTTCAGTTCAGTTCTAGGTTTAAGTTTCCTCCTGGTTCCTTTGTGTCAGTGAGTTGCTTCATTCGTGTCTGGCTCTTTACAATCCTATAGACTGTAGCCCTGGAAAAGGAAATGGCAAACCACTCCAGTATCCTTGCCTGGAAAATTCCGTGGACCGAGGAGCCTGGTGGGCTGCAGTCCATGGGGTCATAAAGAGTCCGGCATGACTGAGCAACTAACAGACAGACTGTAGCCCACCAGAGTCCTCTGTCCATAGGATTCTCCAGGCAGTAATACTGGAGTGGGTTGCCATGCCCTCCTCCAGGGGATCTTCCTGGCTCAGGGATCGAACCCATGTCTCCTGCATTGCAAGTAGATTCTTCACCCACTGAGCCCCCTGGAAAGCTCCTCAGTTCCTTTCAATTCTGTTCAGTTCAGTTCAGTCGCTCAATCGTATCCGACTCTTTGTGACCCCATGAATTGCAGCACACCAGGCCTCCCTGTCTACCACCAACTCCCGGAGTTCACTCAAATTCACGTCCATCGAGTCCGTGATGCTATCCAGCCCTCTCATCCTCGGTTGTCCCCTTCTCCTCCTGCCCCCAATCCCTCCCAGCATCAGAGTCTTTTCCAATGAGTCAACTCTTCGCATGAGGTGGCCAAAGTACTGGAGTTTCAGCTTTAGCATCATTCCTTCCAAAGAACACCCAGGGCTGAACTCCTTCAGAATGGACTGGTTGGATCTCCTTGCAGTCCAAGGGACTCTCAAGAGTCTTCTCCAACACCACAGTTCAAGAGCATCAATTCTTTGGTGCTCAGCTTTCTTCACAGTCCAATTCTCACATCCATACATGACTACTGGAAAAACCATAGCCAGTTCCTTTATTCATACTTAATTCTAGTGTCTGTGTTTCTGTTCTTTCTCTTTCTCGTTCTTCACCTGTTATTCTACCATGTCTTCCAACACATGATCCTCCTTCATGGTCCTTAAAGTCTCAGTTTTCTGTTCCAGTCCAGTCGCTGAGATGATTATGCAGCCATGCCTATGCCTGACCTGGTCTTGGGGAGAATTCCAGTCCCTTTCCAGAGGCAGTGAGTACAGTGAAGAAGTTACTTGCCTCCCTCCTACAAGCATTATTTTTCATGAATACTAGTGGTACCACCTGTTTTCTCAGGCCCCAAACCCAGAATCCACTTTGATATTGCATTATTTTTTACTTCCTACATCCAGACTAGTCTTGCCAACTCTTCGTTTTTCCTTCCATTCAGTTTTTCCTCCACTTCCATCATTTGTTTTCAAAAGTTTCTTGCCAACAATGTAATGATGATCATTATTTATATTGTCACTTTCTCTGATCCAGACACTGTGCCAAGTGTTTTACCCTTTATAGTCGCAAAACATGATGAGAAAGATGCTATTATTATCCCTTAAAATTTTTTTTTTGTATAAAAAAATTCAGCTTTAGAGATATGAGTAACTGGTCAAAAGTCATTCAGCTTACAAATGGCAGAGTCAAACATCAAATTCAGAATATTTGGCAAGAATATCCTAACTGCAACTATGTTAGTCACTCCACTATTTGCCTGATATGTCTAAACTCTCACTTCCATATTTCTACATACTAACTTTTCAACGGGTTTCCAGTTTGGACAGGATAAAGTTCAAACTTCATTACATTAACCCTAGAGCTAAACTTTCTTTGTGTACTTTATATAATCATACCCTCATCCATGTCCTCCTCCTTTAGCTAACCTTATTTAATTCCTACCTATACTTTAAGGAATTTCTCAGTTCTCACATTCTCTGGGGTGACTCCCAAGTCCGCAATCCATAACCATCTCTTCAGTTTCTTAACAATAATTGTCATATGCTGCTTGATATGTTTATTTTTATTATTTGTGTATTTATTTATTTTTGCTTCTTCATATGATCATTCTTTTCCTCCCCTATTAGTCTGAATAAGGATCCTAACAGATCTTTTTATTCTTCACAACATTCATAGAAACCTTGTATAGGAGCTCAGCAGTTATATGTTGATTGATTTGCTGAATTTCCTACAGCAGACTCTTAGGTCTTATTTTAGTAATTCACAACAGTGATATATGAATTAATTAGAAGGGTTTTTAAATATGATCTTCTGGCATACTCCCCCCATAATGGACAACACTTCGGTGATCTCTCTCACTCAGGACTAATCACCCCTCCAAAGCCACTGAAAAAGATAGTTTAACACTAGGGACTGAGTCGTAGCATCAGGTGTTCTGGAGTTCCCAGAATGTTTTTGTCACCACTTCTTTCAAAGCAAATTGAAACTATTGTTAGAAACGAGCTTCAGACTAAAAGAAGCTAAGACATGAAATGAACCTGAAAACAACCCAAAAGGTCAATTTTAAGGATGCTAAAGCAAACCTATACCCTTGCTTTGAGTAGCTCTCAGGCTCTAAAAGACTTCTGAAAAGTTCAGTCACTAGAAACCATAACTATGCAAAGGGTCAGAAGAAGCTAAAGTGGCCAGGAGGTGGTACCATCCACACCATTTCCTATCCCCTGTCACACATCATGGCAAAGGCAGTCACATCTGTTTTCAGTGATACCAAGGAATTGATGGGAATGGGCAGTTGACCCCAGGTATTTCCATCAGCGATTCTGTAGCTCTAGCAATATACTAATCTCTAGAAGGTTGATGCTTTCACAAACTTAAGCAGTGTGGCTATAAGCATCTTTAAAAGGCTTTGCTATTCATATTGACATAATAACCCACATATAACTGTCCACATAACATATTATATGATATTTGTTATTCTCCTTTCATCTTACTTCACTCTGTATGATGACTCTAGGTCCACCCACATCTCTGTGTGGGGCTTCTTTTATGAGGCACTAACACCATCCATAAGGGCTCCACCCTCATGAGTTAAGCACCTCCCAAAGTACCCACTTCCTAATACCTTCAACTTTGGCGATTAAGATATTAATATAAGAATTTGAGGAGTTCACAAACATTCAGATCATAGCAGTAGGACAGCAGACTGGAGACCAGGCTAGAGTTTCAGTTCAAATATGAAGGCAGTTTGTTAGCAGAATTCCCTCTCCCTTGGGATAAGTCTGTCCTTTCCTTAAGACCATCAACTAATTGAACGAGACCCATTCTTACTGTTATTATGAAAGCCAGTCTACTTTACTTAGTCTACTGACTTAAATGTTCAGTTCAGTTCAGTCAGTCATGTCTGACTCTTTGCAACCCCATGGACTGCAGCACGCCAGGCCTCCCTGTCCATCACCAAATCCCGGAGTTTACTCAAACGCATGTCTATTGAGTCATTGATGCCATCCAACTATCTCATCCTAACCCCCCTTTCCTCCCATGCTCAGTCTTTCCAAGCATCAGGGTCTTTTCCAAGAGTTAGTTCTTCACATCAGGTGGCTAAAGTATTGAAGCTTTAGCTTCAACATCAGTCCTTCCAATGAATATTCAGGACTGATTTCCTTTAGGATGAATGGGTGGGATCTCCTTCCAGTCCAAGGGACTCTCAAGAGTCTTCTCCAACACCACAGTTCAAAAGCATCAATTCTTCGGCACTCAACTTTCTTTATAGTCCAACTCTCACATCCATATATGACTACTGGAAAAACCATAGCCTTGACTAGACGGACCTTTGTTGACAAAGTAATGTCTCTGCTTTTTAATATGCTGTCTAGATTGGTCATAACTTTCCTTCCAAGGAGCAAGTGTCTTTTAATTTCATGGATGCAGTCACCATCCGCAGTGATTTTGAAGCCCAGAAAAATGAAGTCTGACACTGTTTCCACTGTTTCCCCATCTATTTCCCATGAAGTGATGGGGCCGGATGCCATGATCTTCATTTTCTGAATGTTGAGCTTTAAGCCAACTTTATCGCTCTCCTCTTTCATTTTCATCAAGAGGCTCTTTGATTCTTCTTCACTTTCTGCCATAAGGGCGGTGTCATCTGCATATCTGAGGTTATCAATATTTCTCCCAGCAATCTTGATTCCAGCTTGCACTTCATCCAGCCCAACATTTCACATGATGTACTCTGCATATAAGTTAAATAAGGAGTGTGACAATATACAGCCTTGACGTACTCCTTTTCCTATTTGGAACCAGTCTGTTGTTCCATGTCCAGTTCTAACTTTTGCTTCTTGACCTGCATACAGTTTTCTTAGGAGGTAAATCAGGTGGCCTCGTATTCTCATCTATTTCAGAATTTTCCACAATTTGTTGTGATCCACACAGTCAAAGGCTTTGGCGTAGTCAATAAAGCAGATGTTTTTCTGGAACTCTCTTGCTTTTTTTATGATCCAACACAATCAGTAATAGGTATACATATATTACCTCCCTTTTGAACCTCCTTCCCATCTCCCTCCCCATCCCATCTTTTTGACAGAAAACAACAAAAATCTGTAAAGCAATTATCCTTCAATTAAAAATAATTTTTAAAAAATCTCTTGATGACAAAAGAACTTTTTCTTCAATGTTTCTGCTTTTTGTGCTCCACATTAATTTCCTGTCTCCACTACTATCACTTACTTATACTTACCTTCACTCCAACCACACCAAACAACTCACCGCTCCAAGTATATACCCTGAAGTGCACACACCTTGTTGCCGGTAATATCTTCTTATCATAACCAGTCATTCTCATCTCAGCTGGGACATCAGCAAGCTCTCATTCTTCTTTGCCAGGCACCATATATGCCTCCTTCTATTAAACAGCCTTATATCTGTATTCATACTTCCAGTAAAGCTATTTTTCTCATTACTGAATTCTGAGTCTCATTTGAATATTGATTTCATCTTTATGGTCATAATAAATTTGTGACAAAATATATCTGTCTTTAGGAAAGGTAGTTTGTACTTTTATGAACTTAAGTAAATTCTTTTGGTTCCATTTCTCCATCTATACCTTAGATACAAATAATAACAATACCTACCTCAGAGCCATTGTGAGGAATACATAAGATTGTGAATCTAAAGTACATAGAACCATACCTGGGATCTAGTGAGCACTAAATGTATGGGAGCTATTGTTTTTATAACTAGAACCTTCAGGTGCTTTTAACATCTTTCAGCAGGCGTGTGCTGGAGCCAGCTCATTTGATTGTTAATATTTCAGGAATTTAGAAAGTCAGTTGTTAAACCTGCCTATCATTAAAAATCAGATTTTATAAACTTAGAATTAAATAAATTGTATCAAAAATAGAGGTCATAAATACTCAAAACATCACATCCCACTTATTTTATTCTACTTGAGTATTATTTATGTCTTTGCAGTTATGTAACTCCATTGTAGCAACATGGTGGGCATGCTCTGGGAGGGCGTGCATCTCTTCCCAATTCCATTCCAGGGATGTCATGTTGGTAGCTTGAAAATGGTCAAAATAACAATGTTTCACCATAGAGAGTAGCTAATACTTTGAATCAGGCCTTGATTTATTGTGTATTGACTGTTTAGGCTAAAAGTAATGGAGAAAATGTTAATAATGCAAATTATGCTTCACATTGTATCAAGCACCAAAGATGAAAGAGGTTTCAATTTAATGAATATAGCTGCTATAAAAGGGTTACATCTAGTTCAAAGATAAATCATATATCAGAGTTCATAACAAAACATTTATTGGAAAAGAGGTACCAAGTTGAAATGTAATTTTGTCAAATCATGATTGAATTACATAGAAGAGCTGTGCAAAAACTAATAGAAGCGCTCTGTGGGAATCAATTGGGTATGTGAAACCGACAAAAGATCATTGCTTATTTTACTATTATTTATAAATTGTTTGCTATGTATTCTTTTTTACATTTCTTTATCTATGTAAACCCTTAAAGCTTTTGTCAGCATTGCAGAAGATAATGAGCCTAGTTCTGCAAGTATTCATTTATGCGTGTATGTGTGTTCTGTCACTTGAGTCATGTCCGCCTCTTTGTGATCCTGTGGACTGCAGCCCGCCAGGCTCCTCTGTCCATGGGCTTCTCCAGGCAAGAATACTGGAGTGGATTATTATGTGATGTGGAGTGACTACGTGCTGTCCTCCAGGGAATTTCCTCAACCCAGGGATCGAGCCTGTGTCTCCTGCGTTTCCTTTATTGCAGGCAGATTCTTAACTGCTGAGTCACTGAGGAAGCCCTTATATATGTAAAATTTATAATAAACTTATGTACTTAATACATTTATAATAAACATATATATACACACACTTAACAAGAATACTGGAGTGGATTATTATGTGATGTGGAGTGACTACGTGCTGTCCTCCAGGGAATTTCCTCAACCCAGGGATCGAGCCTGTGTCTCCTGCGTTTCCTTTATTGCAGGCAGATTCTTAACTGCTGAGTCACTGAGGAAGCCCTTATATATGTAAAATTTATAATAAACTTATGTACTTAATACATTTATAATAAACATATATATACACACACTTACACACACACACACACACGTCTTTTATTCCTAAGAGCTTTGTTGTGAAACATTTACCAGCATACCACTGCCTTCAAATTTTCTTATGAACCAAGGGGTAAAAAAAGAGAACAATAGTTTTACCACAGCAGGAAGTTACTGAAAGTAGATGGTGAAAAGGAAAAATGGGTATCACCTTAAGTAAACAATGGAATCATTCAAATGAGAATATATGAAATTAGTAATAAGCTCCCTCAAACTCAGAAGCTTAAAATCATGAGTTTGTTTTTATTGCTTATGAATCTACATTCTCATCACCTGATTCAGGTTGGCTGGCCTCACAAAACATCCACAATCAGCTGGGGTGTTGATGGGACTTTGCTGGTCCAGGATGGCGTCTCGCACATCTCAGGCTGTGATCTGGCTGTGGGCTGGGGTAATAGGAGTAATTGGCTGAATGACTTCATCTACCAACAGGATAGCCCCAGATCATTTTCATACCATCTGGACAAGATTAACATAAATAAGGCCTAGGCTCAAAAGTGGCATAAACACTTCCTCCTCGATGTGTTGACTGTGGCAAGTCACAAATCTAGCTCAGATTCAGGAGACAGAGAAATGAAGTCCATCTCTTAATGGGAGTCTGTGAAGTCACTTTGCAAACAGGGTGGATATAGAGAGGCATGAACAATTGGGTCATCAATTTACCACAGTGTTTTCTGCCATCTCCATGTATTCCTCTGAGGATAGAGTTGAAATATTATTTACCTTGGTTAAGCAGGTGAATGGGGGCAGGCTAGCTGTAATCAAACAAAAATCCTCTTTGTTTTTAAACTCCGGTCCTGCACTCCTGAGGCTTCCCACGTGGCTCAGTCAGTAAAGAATCTGCCTGCAAAATCCTGCAGAATCCCATGGACAGAGGAGCCTGGCGGGTTACAGTCCAGGGGGTCAAAAGAGTTGGACACGAGTTAGTGACTAGACCGCCACAGCCTGCACTCCTTCCCCATTTTCTGAATATTAGCAAAATATCTAGACCTAATCTGAAAGTGAAAGTGTTAGTCCCTCAGTCATGTCCAACTCTTCCCGACCACACGAACTGCAGCCTGTCAGGCTCCTCTGTCCATGGAAATCTCCAGGCAAGAATGCTAGAGTAGGTTGCTATTCCTTTCTCCAAAGGATCTTCCTAACCAAGGTCTCCTGCATCACAGGCAGATACTTTACCATCTAAGCCACCAGGAAGCCCAATGTGAACAAAATAGCTAAAAGTCAATTATTCCTCCATTCTCCAAAATGGAGCTTCCTCCATTCTCACAAAAAAGAAGTCCATACATTGTAAATAAGGAATCAAATAAGTAGAATCAAATTACATAGGAAAATTTTTAAACAGATTTAATAGAATTAAGGAAACCAAATAAAATTTAACATCCCAAACACAAAGAAAATGCTCAAAATGCCATGAATTTACAAAGCAGAAGTAGACACCCAAAATAAATATGTAAAGGGGAAAAAAGGGAGGGGGGAAAATTGACTACTTTATTTCCAGATAGAAACCCTAAGGTGGAGAAGCAACTACACTGTTATAAAACCTTCTCTCTCCTTTGAATGCTTAACCAAAATTTGTAAACTATATATTTACTTCTTAGCTGGTGGTTTTGTTGATTCCTGTATACCTGGCACCTAACATAATATCTGGCACTACAAATGCTGTAAATACTTAAATACTGAAGTAATGCTGGACGTATGAGATGAGTATGATATTCATAGAAAATAAAAACATACAGAAACATTTTCCTTTTTAGAATTACTTCCTGCATAGTCTTCAAAAATAAGAGAGTAGAAAGAAAGGGTCCCTCCTAAATGCTGGAAAACATTTGAAGATGACTGTGGTTCCTGCACTCAATATGCCAGCAAATTTGGAAAACTCAGCAGTGGCCGCAGGACTGGAAAAGGTCAGTTTTCATTCCAATTCCAAAGAAAGGCAATGCCAAAGAATGCTCAAACTACCGCACAATTGCACTCATCTCACACGCTAGTAAAGTAATGCTCAAAATTCTCCAAGCTAGGCTTCAGCAATATGTGAACCGTGAACTCCCTGATGTTCAAGCTGGTTTTAGAACAGGCAGAGGAACCAGAGATCNTCACTCAATATGCCAGCAAATTTGGAAAACAGCAGTGGCCACAGGACTGGAAAAGGTCAGTTTTCATTTTAATGCCAAAGAAGGGCAATGCCAAAGAGTGGTCAAGCTACCGCACAATTGCACTCATCTCACATGCTAGCAAGGTCATGCTCAAAATCCTTCAAGCTAGGCTTCAACGGTACGTGAACTGAAGACTTCCAGATGTCCAAGCTGGATTTAGAAAAAGCAGAGGAACCAGAGATCAAACTGCCAACACCCACTGGATCATAAAAAAAAGCAAAAGAATTCCAGAAAAACATGTACTTCTGCTTCATTGATGATGCTAAAGCCTCTGATTGTGTGGATCACAGTAAACTGTGGAAAATTCCTAAAGAGCTGGGAATTACCAGACCAGCTTATCTGTCTCCTGAGATACCTGTATGTAAGTCAAGAAACAACAGTTAGAACTGGACACGGAACAATGAACTAATTCAAAGCTGGGAATGGAGTACGTCAAGGGTGTATATTGTCACCCTGCTCATTTAACTTCTATGCAGAGTACATCATGTGAAATGCTGGGCTGAATGAATCACAAGCTAGAGTCAAGATTGCTGAGAGAAATATCCATAACCTCAGATATGCAGAAGACACCACCCTAATAGCAGAAAGCCAAGAGGAACTAAAGAGCCTCTTGAGGGAAAGTGTAAGAGGAAAGTAAAAAAGCTGTCTTAAAACTCAACATTTAAAAAACTAAGACCACAGCATTCAGTCCCATCACTTCATGGCAAATAGGTGGGGAAAAAACAGAACAGTGACAGAATTCATATTTTTGAGCTCCAAAATCACTGCAGATGGTGACTGCAGCCATGAAATTAAAAGACACTTGCTCCTTGGAAGAAAAGCTATGACAAACTTAGAATGCATATTAAAAAGGAGACACACTGCTTTGCCAACAAAGGTCCGTATAGTCAAAGCTATGGTTTTTCATGTACGGATGCAAGGGTTAGACCATAAAGAAGGCTGAGCACCAAAGAACTGATACTTTCGAAGTGTGGTGCTGGAGAAGACTCTTGAGAGTCCCTTGGAGAGCAAGGAGATCAAACCAGCCCATCTTAAAGGAGATCAGTCCTAGGTGTTCATTGGAAGGACTGATGCTGAAGCTGAAGTTCTAATACTTTGGCCACCTGATGCAAAGAGCTGACTCATTGGAAAAGACCCTGATGCTGGGAAAGACAGAGCAGGAGGAGAAGGAGGTGACAGAGGATGAGATGGCTGGATGACATCATCAACTGAATGACATGAGTTTGAGCAAACTCCAGGGGAAAGGAGCACACGACTGACCTCATGGTGTGCTGCAGTCCATGGGGTCGCAAACTGTTAGACATGACTGAGCGACTGAAAAATAAATGTGATGGGTGCATATTAAATTGCTTTAGTTCAGTTCAGTTGCTCAGTCATGTCTGACTCTTTGTGACCCCATGGACAGCAGCATGCCATGGAGTAAAATGTGTCCAACACTTTGTGGCCCTATGGACTGTAACCTGCCAGGCTCCTCTCTCCACGAGATTTTCCAAGAATACTAGAGTAGGTTACCATTTCCTCCTCCATGGGATCTTCCTGACCCAGGGATCAAAGCTACATCTCTTATGTCTCCTTCATTGGCAGGTGGGTTTTTTACCACTAGTGCCACCTCGGAAGCCCATTTATGTGGTATAAGGCCACAAATAAGGCTTATGTGCATTAATATGTCTGCCTTGCCATCTGGTAAAGCTGGGAAGGCACTGAATGGCCTGCTTCTTCACTTCCCTTTTTGCTCCAGTCATCACAATCTCCTAGCCAAGCAACTCTCCTTATCAGAAGGACCAGGCACAGGTCCCTGTTTAAGCCTGAGTGGGAGGTTTCAGTTCCCTCCAAGCAAGTGGAATTTTTCAGACAAGCCAATCTCAGCCTCCACATGAATCAGAGGCTCCTCAGCGTCTTGATTTACAAAGCCTGCTTCCCACAGCCTTTGGTTGTTCATGCTGTTTCTGAGTACAGGTCCCACGTGCCCTGCATAGCACTCCTATCCTCAGCCTCCAGCTATGAGTCCATGTGACTAATCAGCTGTTGTTGATCTCATCTATCCAGTGTTGTTGTATGTTTGGCCAACCCCAAGCCACTAGTGCAGGATCCCTCTTTCATCAGTGAAGAGAATAGGAAGTGATTAAAACCAGTTTTGTAAACTTCTCATACATAATTCATCAGTTGCTGCAGGGCCAGACATCACTCACTGATATTCAGGACAAACTCCACCCTTCTGAGCTCTTCTCTGTACCTCAGGGGCATGAAGCCTGGAAACTGCATTTCTCAGAGGCCCTTGCCACCAGGTTTCCCATTCAGTTCAGTTCAGTCGCTCAGTCATGTCTGACTCTTTGCGACCCCATGAATCGCAGCATTCCAGGCCTCCCTGTCCATCACCAACTCCCGGAGTTCACTCAGACACGCATCCATTGAGTCAGTGATGCCATCCAGCCATCTCATCCTCGGTCGTCCCCTTCTCCTCCTGCCACCAATCCCGCCCAGCATCAGAGTCTTTTCCAATGAGTCAACTCTTCGCATGAGGTGGCCAAAGTACTGGAATTTCAGCTTTAGCATCATTCCTTCCAAAGAAATCTCAGGGTTGATCTCCTTCAGAATGGACTGGTTGGATCTCCTTGCAGTCCAAGGGACTCTCAAGAGTCTTCTCCAACACCACAGTTCAAAAGCATCAATTCTTCAGTGCTCAGCCTTCTTCACAGTCCAACTCTCACAACCGTACATGACCACAGGAAAAACCACAGCCTTGACTAGACAGACCCTAGTCTGCAAAGTAATATCTCTGCTGTTGAATAGGCTATCTAGGTAGCGTGCTGCGATTCATGGGGTCGCAGAGTCGGACACGACTGAGCGACTGAACTGAACTGAACTGATAGGTGAGAAATCTGAAACTCAGAGAAGTCAAGTGATTTGCTCATGTTTACAGTTCATAGATGGTAGATGTGGGATTTGAACTCTATCTAGGATGTCTGTCTCATTCTAAAGCTTTTGTTCATTCTACCTTCTAGCTATACTATTTCATCGCTCTATCTTCCTCATTCAGGATGAGTCCATTTCCTTTATTTTAATCTTATTTGAGAAGAAGCCTTTATAATATATTAGTGGAAACATCACAGAAAATAAAAAGTAGTTCCTAAGCATCTCCTTTTATTCATGATGCTCCCAGAAAGCATTATAAGCCAAGAGTATGCCATATTTCAGCCTCCAAAATGAACATTCTCACCTGTCCATAACGGGTGAGAATTCTGCTTCAGCAGAATTCAGATCCATGACTAAAATAAGTCCCACCTTCTACTAATGAAGATCCTGAGTCTTGCTTTACCCCTAGTATCACTCATCTAATTCTGGTTGGCACTGGTCCTTGGCTCCACTCCCAGAATCAGTACATTCTCAAGCCAAACCGGTTTTCTATTTCATATTATGTCTGCTTTTCATGGTGGGAGTCTCACAGAAAAGGAAACAGATATAAGCTGTGTAAATAGAGTATATTGTAGGGTTGGGAGTGAAGTAATTTTAGAGGAAGTTTGAAATTTTGCTAAGTAATAGCAATTATGAAGTTAAACACAATTACATGCAACCACCATACATAATATGAAAGAGAAAGACACTATAAACAAGTAGTAAGGAAAGACAGAGGTGGACATCACTGTGCACGCAGGGATAAGAAAAGAACCCTCTGAGGATTAATATAATTTTTTTTTCAGACACGAGCAGCATAGGGCATTTTAATTCCACTCACTCTTCTCTTTGACTAATTTAGTTTTATAATCTGTACTATTTCTACCCAGGTGTTCTCTAATCCAGTGATTTTCAAACTCGAATGCATGAAAATCACCCAGAGAGTTTGTTAAAAGGCAGATTCTGATCCAGGAGCTCTGGGGTGGAGTCTGAGATTCTTTTTTTTTGGCTGTGCCACACAGCAGGCAGATCTTAGTTTCCCAACCAGGGATCTAACTCGTGCCCTCTGCAGTGGAATCTCAGAGTTTTAACCACTGGACCACCAGGGAAGCCCCAGAGATTCTTCATTTCTAGCAAGCTTTCATGTGTCTTGCTTTTCCAAGCTGGGAAATAAGAATTATCAAAAGTGACTACATCCCTAATAAAGATACTGCTTTATTTTACAAATAGAAATCAGTATCCATGTTGCTGACTTGGAAACTCACTTTGAGTAGCAAAGCTTTTGCCCAAGAGACACTTCCTTGGGGGATAAAAGAAGTAAGAAGATCTAGCACTAGAAAATGAGGTCAAAAAGAACATCTATATTTTACATTATTTTAAATCTTCAACTTTGACCATAAGCACTGGCATTCCATGCAAGGCTGATTGCAGAAACCTATTATGCTTGTCTTTTAAAAAAAATAATATTTATTTATTTATTTTGCTGACTTCTGGCTTTGAGAGCTGTTAGTTCCTCAAATGTTAGATCTGTGTTTATATAACTCAAAATGAATCTAGACTTCTACTTTCAAGAGTCTAATAAGACTATTTTTTTCTTACATGGATAAATTCAGAAAACCACAAAAATAAACATTAACTCCATTCGTTTTGTATGGATGTACATATGTCATCTAAATCAAAATCGTGGCTTTTAAGGTCAAAATGCATACAACACAATTTGGGGGTTTCTTTTTGACAAGCAGTAATAAGTTTCAGTCTAGCCAGCAATAACCTAGTCTAAGAAAAGGCTTCACAAATACGTCAGGGACACAGATTTGCTTCCTCCGTATAGAAGCTTTAGATTAGAAAGAAGAAATCCAGAAGAAGATTTCTATTTGTAAAATAAAGCAATATCTTTATTGGGGATGTAGTCACTTTTGATACTTCTTATTTCCCAGCTTGGAAAAGCAAGACACATAGAGGTTATTCAGTTTATTCAGTATGGCGTGATCATCAGCTCCAGAGGCATGAGGATGAAAGTCACCTTCTGACCCGGATGCTGGAGTTTCCTGCCTCTAATCACACTTGTATCTACTCAACAGGGCTTTCCATTCCCTCAATTTCTTGCCTTCATACATGTCATTGGCCCCTGTCTTTTATCATTGATATTATGGAGCTTTTCCAGGCAGTTTCTAACTCTGTTTGCCAATGAGATATTAAGGTTGGGATCTCTGGAAGAGTAACTATCTTATTTTTCATCAGTATTTTTTCCCAGATACACTGGTGTCCATAGCAAAGCCGATTTGCTTCTTCTTCCACTCCTTTCATCCATATGGAGGTTTGAGAAACCTCCAATCTTCCCTTCCCTCCCCAGCCCACTCCCACTCCTTTCCCCTGGTTACTCCTAGCCCCAAGTCATGGAAATTCAGGATGCTGCCATTCACCCAGGTCAGTTACCCAGAGTCTGGAAGGAAAGAAAAAGTGAAAAAGTCTTATATTGGAGAAACAGCTCCCTTTACAACAAAAATATTTGCTCTGTCCTTCACAGTTAGAATGATCAAGTAATTGACAGTCTCAATTAGGACACTTTTGAAAGTGAAAAGGCTTAGATTAAGATTAGGCCCAGATTATAAACATCAGTTGGAACGGTACTGGGCTCATGACAACATATGGCTGCCCTATCCATGGCTTGCATGGGTCCCTTATGTAGAATGGTCTTGGAGAACACCAGGAAGAGTCTTGAATGCCAGGAGGTTGGGTGGATGTGAGCTTCTGGAACTTCTACCACATTATAACCTTCAGGTTCCAATTGGTTTAATGACTTGTGAGAACTTATAATGAACACAGGCAGTGCTATACACAAAGCAATGAACTAAAGGAAGAGAGAGCTAAGACTTGCTTTCTTTTATTTATTTATTTATTTTTTGTTATTGCTTCCAGTTGATTTAAAACCTCTCACTGTTGGATATAAAACATTTATATGTTTGTTGAGCACTTACATCTGAAACCCATGTTGATTAAAAGAAGAAAACCAGAAAAGTTTGTATTTAATTACCTTTGGTGCCCCATTCCCATTCTTTGTTTAAGAGTCAAACTTATGTTTAATTTATAAAGGAAACAAGGTTCAGACATGATTAAATTATGCTAAGTAGGTATTAAAAATCTTTTAACTTACCACCCCCCCTTTTTCTGGCTGCACTGCACAGCTTGTGGGATGTTAGTTCCCAACCAGGTACTGAATTCAGGCTCTCAGTGTGGGAGTATGGAGTCGTAACCACTGGACCTCCAGGGAATGCCCCTCAACCCCTTTTAAAATACAGAAGTTCCTCTATTTAGTGACATCTAATCACCTCGTGGACAAAGACAACAACATGGAGGAGTGGAAAGCTGCATCAGTTTAAGTTGCCTTATGGGTTCCATTTCTAAAATATTTTCTCCTCTACCTCACAGCTCCAATCTTTGTCTCCAGTACTCTCCTAATCCTTAATCTCTTCAGTCCAACTGCAGCCCCTTTTATTGTTTGCAAATGCTCTTCTGAAGCTGTAACTCTAGTTTAGATCCTCTCCAAGACACTGCTCAAAGGAATTCCAAGATCTTCAATACAATGTACAAATCCCTGTGTCATCCAGCCTTATCACTGAGCCAGTAATTTGCTCTCATTTGTTGAATGTTTATAACTGAAGATAAAATAAGGACATGCCCACGCCTTTTGCTCAAAGGGCTCACTGTCTTTGAACAGGTGATTACACTGCTGGTGTGGACACGAGCTGAGGCTTCTGGACGGCTAGTTTGAGAACAACTTTACTTTTTGTTTTGTTTTGCTGAATTTGGTGGTAATTGGGGAAGCATCTGGAAGGAACTGAGAGAGGACAGAAAGTGATTTCGTCTAGAAAGCAGGTGGAAGAAGAGGATCCTAAACTGTAGGAAAGAGCTGAAAACTGCAGAAGGCTGGGAACATTGCAAGGAAATGGAGGAGAGAGACCAAGAATGGAGGAAAACTTTTTGAACAAATTTAAGTCTCTTTTGGGTTGTAAGCCTTACAAATAGCACTGAAAAGAAGAGAGGCGAAAAGCAAAGGAGAAAAGAAAAGATTTAAGCATCTGAATGCAGAGTTCCAAAGAATAGCAAGAAGAGATAAGAAAACCTCTTCAGCAATCAATGCAAAGAGATAGAGAAAAACAACAGAATGGGAAAGACTAGAGATCTCTTCAAGAGAACTGGAGATACCAAGGGAACATTTCATGCAAAGATGGGCTCGATAAAGGATAGAAATGGTATGGACCTAACAGAAGCAGAAGATATTAAGAAGAGGTGGCAAGAATACACAGAAGAACTGTACAGAAAAGATCTTCATGACCCAGATACTCATGAGGATGTGATCACTAATCTAGAGCCAGACATCTTGGAATGTGAAGTCAAGTGGGCCTTAGAAAGCATCACTAAGAACAAAGCTAGTGGAGGTGATGGAATTCC
>SJYX01011434.1:0-123511 GCA_006410675.1 Oreotragus oreotragus
TTCTTTGGCATTGCCTTTCTTTCGGATTGGAATGAAAACTGACCTTTTCCAGTCCTGTGGCCACTGCTGAGTTTTCCAAATTTGCTGGCATATTGAGTGCAGCACTTTCACAGCATCATCTTTCAGGATTTGAAATAGCTCAACTGGAATTGCATCACCTCCATTAGCTTTGTTCGTAGTGATGCTTCCTAAGGTCCACTTGACTTCGTATTCCAGGATGTCTGGCTCTAGGTGAGTGATCACACCATTGTGATTATCTGGGTTGTGAAGATCTTTTTTGTATAGTTCTTCCGTGTATTCTTGCCACCTCTTCTTAATAGCTTCTCCTTCTGTTAGGTCCATACCATTTCTTCCTTTACTGAGCCCATCTTTGCATGAAATGTTCCCTTGGTATCTCTAATTTTCTTGAAGAGATCTCTAGTCTTTCCCATTCTATTATTTTCCTCGATTTCTTTGCACTGATCACTGAGGAAATATTTCTTATCTCTCCTTGCTATTCTTTGGAACTCTGCATTCAAATGGGCATATCTTTCCTTTTCCCCTTTGCCTTTCGCTTCTCTTCTGTTCACAGCTATTTGTAAGGCCTCCTGAGACAACCATTTTGCCTTTTTGCATTTCTTTTTCTTGGGGATGGTCTTGACCACAGCCTCCTGAACAATGTTACAAACCTCCATCCATAGTTCTTCAGGCACTCTATCAGATCTAATCCTTTGGATTGCTTTGTCACTTCCACTGTATAATCGTAAGGGATTTGATTTATGTCATACCTGAATAGTCTAGTGGTTTTCCCTACTTTCTTCAATGTAAGTCTGAATTTGGCCACCTGATGTGAAGAACTGACTCACTGGAAAAGACCCTGGTGCTGGGAAAGATTGAAGGTGGGAAGAGAAGGGGACGACAAAGGATGAGATGGTTCGATGGCATCACTGACTCAGTGGATGTGAGCTTGAGTAAACTCCATGAGTTGGTGATGGACAGGGAGGCCTGGCGTGCTGCAGTCCATGGGGTCGCAAAGAGCTGGACACGACTGAGCGACTGAACTGAACTGAACCGAACCCCAAAGAGGACTATCTTGAATAAATATATCACCAGCCAAGTCCCGTTTCCACCCCTCCGGGTTCCTTTGTTTTAGAGATCTTGGTTGATTTCAATAACTGACCATTTGTACTCTTGTCTTCCTGTGCTTTAAATTCCCCCTTTTAAGTTTTAAATTCACCACTAAAGAGTGAGCCCTCAAAACCCCAGGCCCCCAACCTCGACCGCAATAAAAGCAGGTATTCTGTGTAATTTCCAGGTCCTGTAAGTAATAAAAATTAATTTTTTCAGCATTTTCTGATGGTTATTGCTGAAGGGCATCTTGATGTCATAATAAAACCCCCAAGGGCCAGTCCACCCACAGCACTGGTTATTGATAGGCTGAGACTGGCACAAAACAAAATACTCTACAGCAATGAAGATGAACAAACTCGAAGTACATGCTTCAACACAGGTGAATATCACAAACATAGTAGACAGCAAAGAAAGAGAGTCACAGATGATTACCTACAATATCTGGCCAGCTTTAGTCAGGAAGTTGGTTTGACTTTTTCTGTAACATGGAAAAACCCAAGCAAACTTTCTGGCCAACCCAATAGTTCCACTCGGACTTCAAAAGCAGGCAAAAGTGGGCAAAGGATTAAATTCTTCAGGAACACATTCAAAGTTGGGAAAAAGAAAAGTAAGAAAACAAGTAACACAAGATTCAAAATAGCAGTTACCTCTGGGGTGGTGTCTTAGCTTAAAAAACAAAACCTCTATCACTCACTGTTCTGGAGGCTGCGAGGTCTGAAATCAAGGTGCAAGAAGAGGTGGTTCTCGGTGAGGGCTGTTTTCTCATCAACTCCTCACAAAGTGGAGAGAGGCCCAGCTCTCCTCCTCTTCTTTTAAGGCTACCAATCCCATTAAGAGACTTCCCAGGTGGCACAGTGGTAAAAAACCTGCCTGCCACTGCAAGAGACTCAGGTTCAATCCCTGGGTTGGGAAGATTCCCTGGAGAAGGAACTAGCAACCCACTTCAGTATTCTTGCCTGGAGAATCCCATGGACAGAGGAGCCTGGTGGGCTTCAGTCCAAGGGGTCGCAGAGAGTTGGACACAACTGAAACAACTTAGCACACATCACACAATACCATCTACCCTCAAGGCCTAATTACTTTCCTTAAGGCCTCACCTCCAAATACCATGACTTTCGGTCTTCAACATATGAATTTTGAGGGCACAGTTATTCAGTCCATAACAGGTAGGAAAGGCTATGCCATCAGGAAAGGACCACTGGGGGTTGCCGAAATATTGGCAATGTTTTATTTCTTAAGCTACAGGTGGGCACACTGGCATTCATGTAATTATTCTTTAAATTCTACATACATATTTTATATGCTTTTCTATATGAAACATAGATTTCAGAGTTAAAAAAAGGAGTGATAGCAAAGTCATTCCAGCTAATCTCAATCAATGCATTGATGTCTTGAAATTTATGACTCTGTTTAATAATATTAACCGAGAAAAGAAAGGCACTCGTGATTTTCTCAAGCTCCTGTTTTCCCCTGCTAGTGTTATGATTAAGAGTTCTCAATCCTCGGAGAACCTAAAGGCCAAAAGATACTAAGAGGGCTGACAGCAGGGGCAGGTCTGGTTAGGACCCCACAGATATGTATTCTCCCTCTACTGATCTGGGTTCTCAATAAGGGTGAGCAATCCTGCAAGGGTGATATTCTCAACTCATATACTTCCAGCTCTTAGAGAGCAGGGGTGTTTCACTGGGGGACCATGCCAGTCTGTATGAACAGAGTTTAGGTCCAAATGACTAAGGTGGTGAACACAGGCCACAGAAGGAAAGGGATTCCAAGGCTCTCAACCCAGATGTTTTGGAGAAATGTGTAGACATCATCAGATGGCACAGAAAAAATATAAAGCCCAATATGGGTTTCTTCACAGTAAACAATATCCTCTGCCAGTCACCATGGGCTTCCCAGGTGGCATTAGTGGTAAAGAACCTGCCTGCCAATGTAGGGGACATAAGAGATGCAGGTTCGATCCCTGGGTGGGGAAGATCCCCTGGAGGAGGGCATGGCAACCCATTCCAGTATTCTTGCCTGGAAAATCCCACTGACAGAGGATGGGTGGGCTACAGTCCATTGGGGCACAAAGAGTCAGATATAACTGGAGCAACTTAGCCACAAGTGCACACCAATGACCACAAGTTGAATATACATAGGATACACTAGGGGTATCTGGTAAAATTCTGGCACAATAGATGTGAGGCCTAGCATAAGAGTCTGCATTTTCAACTAGCTACCAGTTGAGGGCGACAGGGCTGGCCCACTGAGCCTACTTTAAGTAGCAATATCCTGGAAACCACCCCCCAAGAGTGGACACAGCAACAGAGTGTTCTAGCAAACAGCACACTGGTGAGTCAGAGCTAGTCTAATCCCTCTGACAGGCTCTGAGGTAAGAAGGACACCCTGAGAGACACAGTGGATAGGTGTCAAGGTTGACAAGTGACCTCAGCTCTGGGAAGGGGCTGTGCTTTTATAAATTCATCTCTATAATACTGAACAGAGTTCAGTCCATATTCCAGAGACATGACTCCTGCTTTTGTGAGTCTTCTTGACAACACATAATCCCATTTCTCTTGTATTAGAAAGCATTGTTTCTCCATATTGAACCCAGTGAACAGGAAGCTTCTCTGCATCAGGTGTTACAGGATATGCCTGTGTGAGTCACCTGCCTGCCCTCCAGTAGAAGGGCATGATGAACCTCTCCTCATTCACGTCATCTCTGAGATAATTAGTTTTCATTTTCCCAAAGCCTGATGACTGTGTAGGAACACAAGTCATGACACTTTGCTTTAACTTCCTCATTCGTGGGATGTGGAGTTGTGTCTGGGCATTCTCTGGGGTATCTTCCAACTCCAATAATCCACGACTCTAAGAGAATATTAAATTCTTCATGCTACAATCTGTGCATGCAACAGAGCTTTCTTTTCTAACATGGTAGGCAGCATGGTTACAAAGACACATTTTAGAGTTTCTAATAGGAAGAATCACCTGGGCTTTGGGTGGAGCCCTGAGCAATTAACATGGACAGATCTGAAATGTGCCATGTAATCCAAGGAAACTAGAGACACAGAGTCTACTTCAGGCACAAAAGTGAATCATGACTTTTAGCGATTTAAAGCACTGACACTTTCAGAGAGCACTTAGAATTTTACAGGGAGTTGCAAGTGCTATACTTCGTGGTGGTCGGGTGCATGGCAGGGGAAATGGTGTGCCTTCCTCCAGGATGGTCCCTTGGTTACACATCCCCTGCAGTCCACAGCCCCCTGGACCTGGGTGTCAATGCACCCCTCCAGGAACTGGCTGACTATACCTGGTGGCCATGCCTGGTTACCCTTCTCACCTAGGGTGCAGGGAGCATGGACAGCCCCCACTTGCTGCCAGCTGTTTTGCCGTTTCTTGGCTGCTTTCCTGGTCTCTGATGGTTAGGATTAGCCCAGAAAACAGAGGCTCTCAAACTTTGGTATTCAAGCCCTAAAGAGAAAAATTTGGAATAACTGTCAAAATTATTAAGGTACATTGGTCTCTGGATCCACGATTCTACATTTAAGATTTTTTTTTTTGAAGTAACAGTTGTCCATACATGAAATTATATGTTCGTAACAGCAAAATAATGGAAACAACTTCAATGTTCATCAATGATAGACTGGACAAATAAATTAGAAGATACTCTATAGGTGTAAGAAAGAAGGAGGAAGAACTTTATATAATGATATGGAAAGATTGCCAAGATACGGTGTGAGGTGAAGTAAGCAAGAGACCAAATAATGCCTATAATATGAAAGTNGCAAAATAATGGAAACAACTTCAATGTTCATCAATGATAGACTGGACAAATAAATTAGAAGATACTCTATAGGTGTAAGAAAGAAGGAGGAAGAACTTTATATAATGATATGGAAAGATTGCCAAGATACGGTGTGAGGTGAAGTAAGCAAGAGACCAAACAATGCCTATAATATGAAAGTAAAGTGAAAGTGAAAGTCGCTCAGTCATGTCCGACTCTTTGCGACCCCATGGACTATACAGTCCATGGAATTCTCCAGGCCAGAATACTGGAGTGGGTAGCTGTTCCCTTCTCCAGGGAATCTTCCCAACCCTGGGATCAAACCCAGGTCTCCCACACTGCAGGCGATTCTTTACCAGCTGAGCCACCAGGGAAGCCCAAATATAATATGCTATGGTTTCTCTAAAATGTAAAATAGTGGTGGGATGCTGGAAAACACACATTTGTATTTATTTTCATATGCATACATAATGTCCTGGAGTATACACATTTAAGAAACTAATAACAGTGGCCACCCTTTGGAGGAAGGTGACGATCGATGCTGACCATGAGGATAGCGGACTGCGGTAGCCTAGTGTCTTCTCACTGAATACCTTTCTGTGCTTTCAATTTTGAATCATGAGACCAGCTTACTTCTTCAAAAGTTAAATATATATATTTTAGACATTTAATGAAACAAAACTCTCAGGTTCTAAGGAATCCCCTAGGATGTTTTAAAATGCTGATTTTTAGGCCACATCCTCAGATGTTCCAAAGTCAATGAGTTGATTTGAGTGCTTCTGATGTAGATAGTTTTGGAACCAAGGAACTCTGGGACATATAGCCACAGACTACATTCATGCAACAGCTGTGTTTTTATTGAACACTGCATACATGCATCTATCCATTTCATAAATTATGCTTTATTATATTAAGAAATAAAACACATTTCTTATCTTCTGTACTTGAATACTCAGCTTACTACATTGGATATGACTTAATGTTATACAGGCCAGATACAATGTAATAGAAGCACTGGGAACATTTCTTGAAAAATAAGAGTACAATTAATGAGCACGCTTCATAGATAGACTTTTACAAGGTCACACAGTTAAGTTTGCACATTTAAAAGGATCTGAATCATTTATATTATTATTGTGAATTTCTTATAAATAATTCATTACTCTTAGGAGTCTAGGCAAAGCTAAGCCATGACATTATTTATACTTGTTCCGAGTTATTTAATACAGTGCACGTTTTTAATGCAATAAATATTTACAGTTAAGAGTAACAAGTACAATTATAATTTATAAAATATGAATCTAATATTTAAAACAAAACAGAAAATGACATTAAGTTTGTGCCAGATATTTTTACAACTCACTGAATTGACCATTTAAACAAATTTTATTACCAAAACCCTGTTGACTCAGATGCAAAAAAGTCATGTTTTAATCAGTTAAGCTAAAATTACAGAAAAAATTTTTCTTTAAGAAAATCAGTTTAACTTTCTTAATGTTGCCAATATCAATAGGTAAAATTGAAGTAAAGTGATGAAAAATTTGGATTCACTACAGGCCCAGTTTTATAATGCAGTCTGAACACTGAAATCCTGGATTATACCAAAATTTTCAAGCTTGTCTGGGAATTAATCAGGTGTTGAATGTGTGAGGTTTTACTGTCCATTAAAATGGTCCTTTCAAAAGACCATAAAATTATGTGAGTCCTTCCATGGCACTATATGGCTCTGGGAATGAAATTTAAATTTGAGGGGGAAAGGAAAATAGTCTGATCTTCTAGAACATGAGCTGAGAGAAAGCAGAGACACAGAGGCATCTGAGATTATAACAGGGCCCTTAAGGTCAGGCACCCAGACACCCAGGTCCACATCTGAGCCCATGACATGGTCCCTTAGTCCAGGAGATAGTTTTGTATTCAAGGCTATTCATGTGGCCGGTGTCTCCAGACTTCAGGAAACCATCCACTGTCATGTTTTACTCCCTCTTGGTGAAAGTAAGTGGTTCTACCTTTTCCTCAACTAACCCTGATTTGAAGAAGGATGCCTCGACTGACTACTCTCACTGGGGTCCTCTCTGTGAACATGGCCCTTTGCCAAGGTTTTCTCCTCCTCAGTAAGTCACAGAACCAGGGCCACCAACTGCAACTGAATTGTGTCTCTGGGGGCAACTAAGCTAACGGACTTCCTTGCCCACTTACTTTGTACTGCACTTCAGCTTCTATCCTTAACTTATGTGCTTACAAACATCTTTGATGCCTTTATTGTATATTACTTGACATTATCACTAGTTCAGGCCTTTAGACAAAATGCAGAGTAGGTCTATGAGGTTCCATGAATGAACTTCTCATGTAGGCTGGATTTGGGGAGCAATACTGAGCAGTTGAATGGATGAGGACATAAGAGAGAAGCAGGCCCAGGTTAATGCTCTGTCATTCAGTTGTGCCATGTGGCCCTGGAACCGTGAATCAATCTCCCTACACCTTGGCTTCTCATTTAAAAGGATCTGAATCATTTATATTATTATTGTGAATTTCTTATAAATAATTCATTACTCTTAGGAGTCTAGGCAAAGCTAAGCCATGACATTATTTATACTTGTTCCGAGTTATTTAATACAGTGCACGTTTTTAATGCAATAAATATTTACAGTTAAGAGTAACAAGTACAATTATAATTTATAAAATATGAATCTAATATTTAAAACAAAACAGAAAATGACATTAAGTTTGTGCCAGATATTTTTACAACTCACTGAATTGACCATTTAAACAAATTTTATTACCAAAACCCTGTTGACTCAGATGCAAAAAAGTCATGTTTTAATCAGTTAAGCTAAAATTACAGAAAAAATTTTTCTTTAAGAAAATCAGTTTAACTTTCTTAATGTTGCCAATATCAATAGGTAAAATTGAAGTAAAGTGATGAAAAATTTGGATTCACTACAGGCCCAGTTTTATAATGCAGTCTGAACACTGAAATCCTGGATTATACCAAAATTTTCAAGCTTGTCTGGGAATTAATCAGGTGTTGAATGTGTGAGGTTTTACTGTCCATTAAAATGGTCCTTTCAAAAGACCATAAAATTATGTGAGTCCTTCCATGGCACTATATGGCTCTGGGAATGAAATTTAAATTTGAGGGGGAAAGGAAAATAGTCTGATCTTCTAGAACATGAGCTGAGAGAGAGCAGAGACACAGAGGCATCTGAGATTATAACAGGGCCCTTAAGGTCAGGCACCCAGACACCCAGGTCCACATCTGAGCCCATGACATGGTCCCTTAGTCCAGGAGATAGTTTTGTATTCAAGGCTATTCATGTGGCCGGTGTCTCCAGACTTCAGGAAACCATCCACTGTCATGTTTTACTCCCTCTTGGTGAAAGTAAGTGGTTCTACCTTTTCCTCAACTAACCCTGATTTGAAGAAGGATGCCTCGACTGACTACTCTCACTGGGGTCCTCTCTGTGAACATGGCCCTTTGCCAAGGTTTTCTCCTCCTCAGTAAGTCACAGAACCAGGGCCACCAACTGCAACTGAATTGTGTCTCTGGGGGCAACTAAGCTAACGGACTTCCTTGCCCACTTACTTTGTACTGCACTTCAGCTTCTATCCTTAACTTATGTGCTTACAAACATCTTTGATGCCTTTATTGTATATTACTTGACATTATCACTAGTTCAGGCCTTTAGACAAAATGCAGAGTAGGTCTATGAGGTTCCATGAATGAACTTCTCATGTAGGCTGGATTTGGGGAGCAATACTGAGCAGTTGAATGGATGAGGACATAAGAGAGAAGCAGGCCCAGGTTAATGCTCTGTCATTCAGTTGTGCCATGTGGCCCTGGAACCGTGAATCAATCTCCCTACACCTTGGCTTCATCTTCTGAATGTTCTTCAAGGTGCTGGTGACGATGAACAGCAATGTGCTCAGCACTGCACGTGACAGATCCTTGGGGCCCAGGGAAGTTGAGCCCCTTCCTTCCAGCATGTCTAGAATGGCAGAACTCCATTCAGATGGAGAATGCTGTTCCAAGTAGTATGCCTCTCTTGAGGCAACCAGTGATGAAACCACTCACTCCCTTGTGCCAACTTAAATAGACTCACTTGGTCAAGAGACTGTCCTGTAAACTGGGTGGCAATGATCAGCTCTGTTCTTCAATAGGCACAGAAAGGGCCATGAGAATGAATGAGATCACATTATATTGAACCACATGAAATCACCACATCAGTGTGGTCCAATAGCCAGGTTCATGCTTCAGCCTCATAGTTCCCTAGGCCTTTTAATCTAATAGTGGATGGTCACTAGTCAATGTCTTTTACAAATTCCCACAGGAAAGGATGTACAGCAGCTCTCTGGCCAGCAGCAAAGGCTTGGATAAGATGCGTCAATGAGTATAAAAGTGCTTTACAGACCATGAACACTAGGTCACTGCAAAGCCTTTTTTGAATTAATTGTGGATATGTAATACTTCAACTGAGGATTTCTGAAACTTTTTAGAAATTTAGATAAATTCTACCGAATGCATTTCTGATGTCAACTTTCACATGAGAAAAGTTTGTTCTCAGTGTGGGTGTTTTTGAAGGCCAAAATCATGGTAAGAGATTGCTTGATATGATGACTGTGTTTGTGTTGGGCCTGTGGGGCAGGGGGTGGTTGTTGAGGTGGGGGCTGAAATGACCATCTAGATTCAGAATGAAGTAGAGTTTGTTAGGGCTTGGTTTCATTGACTAGCTCACACAAAGTTTGGTCCCAGGGGAGTGACTAATTCTTTTGTTTTCATCTGTTAATCCATTTTATGAAAATTCAGTCAAATATTAGACAGATGTGCCAAATGTGTCTCATTCTGCCCAACAACCCAGGGTTAATTCTAAACTACTCTGTGATGACAGCTCCTGCCTGGTGTGGGTGTGAAGGTCACAAATGGCAAGAAAGTTTGTACCTCCCCATCTAATCACAACACAGTTTGTATAATTATACCACTCTTATTCAGTTAGGTCACCAGGATTATTGTTTCTATCTGGCTCCTGGGAAAAATGATTTAGCTACCCTGATTTAGCAGTCTATATATTGAGGATGTCATTCTTGTAGTCCCCAAACAAAGCTAATCACTATTATCAAAAGCTACTTGGCACATGAATAGACTCCGAAAGCAATAACTGGCTGCCACTTTGGGCACAAATGAAGACTTTTAATTTAAGTGGGCCCTGTGGATAAGTTCATTTATTTCTATTCAACGTATATTTTCATAACAAGCTGAACTTGGTTTGTGCGAAGGAGTCTCTAAACTTTATCCAAAGTTTCTCCATCCTTCTAGAGGAAACCAAACTGTGGAGCAAAGCAGGGAAATCCAGGGCTTATTAATGAGGCAAAAGATCATGTTCAGTGCGGGAGTGTGAGGGCAGCTAGAAGAAGAGGATTTGGCCATCCACATTTATGGGGAATCATCGTGTCAACAACAAGGTGGGGCCTTGTCTGCGCAGGGCAGGGAGGACCATCTTGCTCTGGAAAATCCCTGCCTGCAGCAGCCTTTGGTGGGAAGATTGCTTTGTTTATTGCTTAATCTATCACTGTTGAGCTGCCTGCCTCGGGGAGGCTCAATTTAAGATAGATTGAAAGGTAGTGTCTGTCAATTGAATAAACACAGATGGTTTTCCACAGCCAAAATTGATTTTTTTTTTCCCCTCCTCACCAAAGACATAGTGCTAAACGTGATTATCTTTGGAAGCCAGGCGTGAAATGTCTTAGCTCCAGCCCCTGCCATGCTTAACCCTAACACAGACGTGATATCACATGGGGGCTTGGGTTTCTCACACTGTGATTTTAGGTTCTGGAGGTAAAATAAAAATTTGACTTCTCTAGAGAAGGGCCTGGCTAAGTTCATTCCACTGAGAAGGTTGGGGTGAATCAGTTGATTCACAAAATAATGTGACCAGTCCTATAAGTCACTGGCTGGCAAAGACCTCCTCCAACCTTTTCATTCGAGACTCTCAAAGAGGTGATAAGATTTGCCTAAGAACACATAGCTAGAGCTAGATATCAATCTTCTGTTTATTCAGAAGCTAGAAAGGAGGCCAAAGTCTATGCTTATGATGTTAACTGGAGGCATTAAGATAAGTCCTACTCCCAAAACATCTTTGGAAGCAGGTAGATCAGAGATGCTTGAACAAGTCATGCTAGGAAGCCAGACACTTTAGCAACTAACTAGGTATGGAGTCACACTCAAGAGTTTTGAAGAAAGCTAAGGGTAAAACTGTGAGCAGCAGTTCAAGATAGCAGGTGCATGGAGGGTGAAGAACTGTGAACAGGAAGAGTACTCTTTGCACAATGAGGAGATCAAGTAATGTGTTTTCTACTGTCTCTTTCAGCTCTAATTACGAAACACAACAAGCTAATGGGACGTCATTCATACAAATTATTCCAAGCGATGGAACTGGCTATCTCCTTCCACTCCACTAATGTGAACATGCGTGTAGAATGGCATAGGGTTGGATTTCTCAAGAGGAGTTGTTGCAGAGGTGGCAGAGGTGGGACTAACGTGGGCAGGTGCTTACATAACTGCTTTACAGACAGACCTAGAGATGATGGGGCACAGAGGATCTTAGCAATAGGTGGAACTGTCTTCTCATTCTAGAGATTTTAAAAAATGATACTCATAGCTATATATATATACACACACACACATATGACTAGAGACAGAGCTGGGACATCAAGCTAAAAATCTTGGTTCTTTCAGCTACACTACCTGTCTTCAAACGGCCTCATGTAATATGGAGTGCCGGGAAAGCAGGTGTGTACACTACATATGTGCATGTGGCAAACAGAAGTGCAGAGGTTCATTCCAGCTAACACAATTATAGGTACAGATCTTGACAACAGTCTTGGTCCCAACTCCTAAAGCTGAAACCAAAATCTTATGAAATATGCCACGTGGAAAAGAGAGCTGGCTCTTCTATCTCACCTGGATAGAGGAAAACGGAACTAAAACTGTCTTAGTGTGTGAGGGCTACACATGAGGTCACATTTGCAGAATTTGGATTTATCTGAAAGTGGGTTAACACATTTGCAACTTAGCAGAATTGGCCTATCCTTGAGTAAAGAAAACCTTGATTCAGGGTTTCTAAAGTAAGAGAGTCAAATCCTTTTACTCAGTTGGAAAACAAAAGAGATTTAAATCCAGTATTTTCCTGTACATGGGCTGTTTTATAAATACTCTTCATAAGTAGAAACTTAATGTATATATATCTGTCTTTCAGTCAGTTCTTAAACCTGAGACCCCTACAACTTTCTCACACATACTGAGACTGAAACATATATTACTGACATTGAATTCATTTCCTGCCACAGACTTTACCTAAAGCAGACATTAAATGTAAACATGTTTCTATTTCCACTCCAATATGATCCTTTTCGTCTCACATTCTTCAGCATAGCAGACAAGGACAGCCAAACAGACGTCAACACAGTTGGCTGAAAACCTATATGCCTAAAATAAATACTTATTATGCATCTTTATAAATTTTTGATGAATAAATAACATACTCAATCCCACCCACCCCCCAGCCAAAGGATTCCTCTAATATAGTAGAATGGCACCATGGATGATTATAACTGGGTAACAGCAAAAAGGACCTGAATTGAGTTAGAACTGTCATTCCACAGGCACATGTGGATCTTAATATATGTGTCAGCGTATTTGGTTGTGTTTTTGCCTTAAAATGATGTGGTAAGTGTTTTTCCTATATCCTCAGCTATGTCTTTTAAAACAATAGAAACTCAGGGATTTGTTTGAAATTGGCTTCCAGTGTTATCAATTTGGGGACTGTCCTTTATACATGGGACTCTCCGAGGGTTGGCTTTTCACATTACAAGTGTAAAAATAGGTTCCTTGGTTTGTGATTATAAATATTCCTGAAAAATGACTCAAATCACATTCATAAAGCACTACCTTCTGCTTAAAGAAATGGCAAGGGGCAGTTTTTCAGAAAGCAGTCAATGTGCAATTTCTCTGCTATATAAATCTGGTTGTTCAGGCAGTTTCTCTGACTTAGTTGAGCACATCTGTATATCAGGGTTTAATGCTTAAAATAAAGATTTCCTATTTGTTCCCTTTTCTTAAAAAGGGAAAGTTTGTTGTACCTCCGAAGCAGCGTCCACAAGTTGAAACGGAAAATGCAAGCCATGATAGGCCAAGTGACCCATTTGGGCCTCTCCCCTACCCACCCAGCTCACTCACAAGCCTGCCAAAGGGTCTTCGGAGGGTACAGAGACAATCAGCGACACAAGGGTTCCTCACCAGCCATAAAGCAAAACCAGGGGGGCAGGGTCAAGGGTGAGTCTAGACGTACCCCTCATGACAGATGTTTCCATTGATGAGGCTGAAGGTGGCGGCAGAGGGGTTGGTGCTCTTGAAGGAGGTCATGCAGCTGGTACTTCTGCCGGCACTGTGAGACCGGCTCATCAGGCCAGACCGGCAACAGAGGAGCTGGGTGTTGAACTGCTTCCTGAAACTCTTGCTCAGCAGGTAGAGGGCAAAAGGGTTCACGCAGGAGTTGGTGAAGGCCAGAAGGCGGGCGCAGATGCTGGTGATGAAGTGGAGCATGGACGTGTCCACCTCGGAGTAGTGGTAGGAGCGGTACAGGTAGATGATATGGTTGGGGAGCCAGCAGAAGGCGAAGAGACCCACGAACACCAGCACCGTCTTGGCCAGGCGCTTCCTGGACTCGATCTGAGGACAGAGGCACATGCAGAGAGACAGAGGGACCAAGGGGCAGGGTGGGGGATGCAGAGACAAAGATGTGGGCAGAGAAAAAGAAGGGGAAAATGCATTAGGGAAATGGACGAGCTCACAAGGCCCAGAAAATGAGTTCCATGGGAGAGAGAAGAGGAGAGAAACAGAGGAGAGAAAAGCAATAGAAACAGACAGAAAAAGAAAGCAGTCAGAAACAGAAAGGAAAATGCCAGGAAGCAGAAATGGATGAGCAGAGTACAGTGAGAGCAGCTCTTTAAACAAAGTTGATTACACGCTTGAGTGGACTGCACAATGAAATTCTAGTAAGTGCCCTTTTTTTCCTCAGGAGGGCATTGGTGCAGTTATCAGCCATATGACTTCATGTCTTCCTTGGCTCCACAGTTAATAATTTCTTCTTCCCTCTGATGCTTAAAAAAGGACCCAGCTTTGTTCTTCCCCATTGGCAAAACTAAGATAACTGCCTGTTACTAATTTTTTTTTTATCTCAAGTTATTTCTAGCCTATATAATATAGGAAGAGTCTCAAACAAAAGCGGGCCGAGCTTCTCTTTTTGTTCCCAACTCACTTTGCTATGGCAAAAGGAAACATCATTCTCCTTCAAGAATTTGGGATACAATGAATGTTCTCCACTGAGAGCTCCTTCAAGCAGGGAGAGAGTTTCACTGAGGACTGCTGCTTTCCCCCCATAATTGAGTGAAAAAAAGAGAATTTTAGAGGTGAAGCCTCCAACTAAGTCAGCTACACATTTTAAATGAGGAGAGAGTCTTTCTGTCTTTTCTTCATAAATACCACTCGATCTACATTTGGACTAGAAGGCCAAAATTGCCACAGAGGAGAAAGCCAGAGTCCCTGGTTTCTACTATTTATACCTCAGGATGAGATTATGGGGGTGATGGGGGAACTGGGGAAGAGAGGCTAACACAGATGGAGGGCATCCTGCATTCTGGACCACCTGGGGGTATATATGCTCCTCTCGTCATCCTCCAACAGCCTTCTAATATAAGGGTTATTACCCTCATCATGGGTAAGAAACTCAGAGAGGGTAAATGAGTAGGTCAGGAAACCTGGATTTGAACTCAAATCAATGTGAACCCATCTTAATCAAACTACTTCTTTTTCTTCCACCAGCCTCATTTTCCAGCCCTTTCTACCTTATCAAATATGGTGACCCTCTTCCTACCCAAAGAATGCAACTGGAGTTTAAAGCAGGCACATCCCTCTGAGACACTACATTTTATCTTTTAAAAAAACACTAACATGTTTTTCAGATTTTTCTCAGAAATAAACCCATACTCCAAAGCTTTCAGGTTCTCAGCACGTCACTAAACCTAGCCTTAAGTAAAAGAACAAGATTCTAAGGGACATCTGAATGCTGAGTCTTCGGCAGCTAGGAGTCTCTGTTTACCATCTGGCCACAGATCACTCACTTCTTCTACTGCAGAATCAGGCAGCACGACCACCTAAATACGGAACTTGTCAGTGGAGTCCTACATATATGCAAGGGATTGAATCCACAAGGAGGAAATGAATTACTCCTAAGCACCCACCTGCTTCTTGACATGTATGTTCCCTTCCACGGGGAGATTGTAGGCACTCTGGATCAGATTTCTGGCGATGAAATAGTAGTAAACAGAGATGATCGACAGTGGGATGATGTAGAAGACCAGGAAGGAAGCCATGGAGTGGATTTTGGGGTGCAGCTCATTAGAGTGCGGGTATGGGGCACAGCTAATGAAGGTCTGGTTGGTGCTTTCCTCATGGAAGGGATGTAGGTCAGAAAACACGGCCTCTGGGATGGCCAGCAGCATGGAGACAATCCAGATCAGTGCAGCTTTGAGGCAGATTTTCAGCAGGGCATGGGAGGCCTGGATATCCATTGGCCGCACGATGGCTTTGTACCTGGGGCAGGAAAGAGGGAAGTTGCTTAATATTACCAACCGGAAGCCAGGGTCTGGACTACGGCAAGGTCAGGGAGGCTCCTAAGATGCAATACTTTAAGAAGGGTCATCCAAAGGCTGACTCTGAACTCATAGTGAGTGCCTCCTTAAATGCTGCCCCCCAAGCTCGTTGCTCACCTCATCCTAGCCTGGCTCTGAAGGATGTCCCCCTCTCCCCATTCTCTCTTGATTTTAAGAATACTCAGAAAAGCTGAAGCTTCTTTTATTTTCTTAAATCACAGAAATGAATAACAAAGCATGTTTAACAAAGGACACTGGAACAGGAAGGTTGGTTGTTGTTGTTTTTTTTTTTTCATAGCCTTCATTTTGAGTATTTAAATGCAGTTTAGGAAACTTTAGTCACTGAGTATTTACAGACACCTCTTTTCTTTCTCAAAGGTTGAAGAACAAATAGTTTTCTGCAAAAGTTATACACAGATGCATCACTGTAATTATCAAACTAATCTTTCCCCTGCCCTCCTACTCTCTTTCAGCCTCATCTTCTCTTGCAGTATTCAGGTTGAGCTCTGGGAAGCAGACACTGAGATGAAGTCAGGAGGACAAAGAGTTTATTGTTGATGAACGCGTGTGGGGAAAGGGGAGGAGGCAGGACTGGGCAAAGGGAGCTGTCAGACCCTGAGGCAGACCTGACAATGTGTACACCAGCCAAAGTGACCAACCATCCAAGTTTCCCTGGACATTTCCCAGTTTCAGCACTGGAAGTCCTACATCCTGGGAAATTTCTCAGTCCCAGCAACTGTGACAGCTGGTCACCCTGCACCAGCCCAATGGGAAGCTCAGGAGCAAAGACTGTCCAGTGGGGGAGTCCTATCTCAGTGGAAATGTCCAAGCCCTTGTAGCACCACCTTGCTTGGCTACTGGCTGGGACCACCCAAAAAGAGGTTGATCTCAGTTGCTACCTGGTTCTATCACTGGGCAGGAACTGCCCAAGAAGAGCATGACCATAGCTTGAAAGTTGAAGTGGACCCGGAAGGAGCTGACATCTGGAGGTTGCCAGCTACCCATACAACACCTACCACAGTGAGCCCCACACCTATTTTGGGCCCACTTGTTTGAGAACCCACTAAAAGATGAGCCTCTGGTAGGCAAAGACTGGGTCTTTATCTATCTGGGTATCCATCAAGATCTGCACACACTGTACAAACATTTGTTCTACTGCAAATGAGCTGCTATAGTGTAGATGTTGACATGAGTTGCTGCTGCTGCTAAGTCGCTTCAGTCATGTCCGACTCTGTGCAACCCCATAGACGACAGCCCACCAGGCTCCCCCGTCCCTGGGATTCTCCAGGCAAGAACACTGGAGTGGGTTGCCATTTCCTTCTCCAATGCATGAAAGTGAAAAGTGAAAGTAAAGTTGCTCAGTCATGTCCGACAGTTAGCGACCCCATGGACTGCAGCCCACCAGGCTCCTCCATCCATGGGATTTTCCAGGCAAGAGTACTGGAGTGGGGTGCCATTGTCTTCTCCGATGACATGAGTTGGAACCATCTAAATGTGAGTGTTCAACGCTAAAAATGCTAAAAATGCTGTGTTGACACCAGGTTCTGCCTCGGATATTCTTTTGTATCATGGCCTTCTGTGAGAGAGGTACAGTTATCTCCACTTGTTTCCAAGTTGACTAAACCTCCACTGAGATGCCATTCTTGGCTGCATCCTGACCGCTCACTCACTTTCTGCCTCCCTCCAGGGAAGGGGGTGTGAGTTTGAGAAAAGGAACCTGCCGTGTGCACTGGGCTCAGAGAGGCCTGTGCTTATCTAGGTGTCCCTGACTAGGTGAATGGCGCCTCTAATACAGGCAGTCAGTGTCTGCAAGTCCATTATTGCTGTGGACCTAGGTCACAGTCTCCAAACAGCTGTATCAGATGGAGAAGCAATTATTTATTATCGTCATCTGTCTCATTTTTATATCTAGTTCTCTGTTCCCACTTCAGGTAGGGAAGCAGAGGAGACTATTTATCAGATATCCCCAACACTCCAGAACAACACTATTGTCCTGCTTCAGTATACCTGTGAGTGATTTTCCATCCACAACTTGCATTACTGCACTTAAAACAATTTAAAAAAACAAACATTTCAAAAGGAGGTTCTACTGTCCTGTGGTGCTTTCTCTAGTCACTAATAATTTCAAACATTTTAATTTCTAGTTTAGAATGAAGGAAAGGAATTGATATTTTTAATGAAAGATATGTGAACATCCTCAGCCAAAGATGTATATAATTAAAGATATCTTAGATAAATTAATTAGGGATAAATGGGCAGTCACAAGTACTATTAATTCTCCAAGGGAAGGTGATCCCCTCGTGCATGAAGCAGAAGCCAGAGGGAATGGCTTCCCTCCTTCCCTCTTGAGAATCTTGTATTCCTAAGTGCAAAATGCCATGAAATATTGAGCCACTATTTCAAATTCACAACTTTTAAAACATGTAAGATAGTATAAAACATTTCTTTGATTGCTTTGTCAGAAAAATAATTTGAATCTAAATCTAAATTAGCCTCTGGATCTATGTACCAGTTTTCAAGAAATGTGGAGATAGAAGAACCAGCTAGATAATACAGTCAGTCAAATCCTGAAAAAGAAAATTCTACAGGAATAATGACCCCATTTTTTTCAACAAATATATGGCATAACAAAGCAGAGAGAATGGTTACAGACTGACTGATATCAGTAGTGCAATGTGTAGATCCTTTTGCATTATTTAAAATTTAGTTTATTTTTTGCAGCATGCAGGATCTTAGTTCCCTGATCAAACCCAGGCCACTGGCAGTGAGAATGAGAAGTCCTAACTACTGGACAACCAGGGAAATCCCTTCTTTTGTATTCTGATCCAAATCGGACAGCCATAAAAAGACATTTTTGAGACCACTGAAGAAAATCAAATACAGATTTAGTACTGGTGATATCAAGGAATTATTTTTAATGTAATGGGTTTAATAGTGGTATTGTGATTCTGTGTTTTAAAAAATACTTTATTAAAAACACACCCTAAAATATTTACCAATGAAATAATATAATATCTGTCTAGGGTTTGCTTTAAAATATTCAGATATATTCATATATCGTTTGTATAATTTTAAAATAAGTAAAAATGCACTGCAAAAATTTTTGTCATGGAATATTAATAAAATTCAGAGAAATTGAGGAAATCCTATTCACTAAGCTCTTGCCTTATGCCAGGCAGAGAATAGCATCTAAGTGATCTCACTTACGTTTTAACAGGTAGGTGCTATTATCTCCACTCTACAGTGACAAACTGAATGAAATGCAGATGGTTTCAGAAGTGGTGAGGTCAATATTCAATTTAAACTAAGTCTGTTCAGGATACTACCGCTTTTTCAGAAGAATGCTCTGGGTAAATTCTTCCTAAACAGATCAGCCATTTCACAAATGTGTATGGAACATACCAAATATTCCCTGGAAGTCTAATGGCTCTGTAGAGCATGGAACATATCAGTCTATATCTTCTGGTTTAGACTGCTCTGCCTGGAGCTCCCAGTGAAGGGAGATCCCCAAGGGGTGGTTCTTGTTTAGGAGTGATGGCCAGTTGGACTAGGGTGGATACTCAATATTGTAAACCAGCCAATAAACTGCCTGGCCAGCTACCAGAGGGTCTCTCTTTGTCTTAAGCATTTAAACTGAAAAATTGAGAGGATGTAATCAGTTGTAGATGCTACAAAGAAAAGGTTATGATGTCAAGGAAGCAATCAGGGCAAGATGAATAACTAAAGTAGGTAGAATGAGAGAAAGAGAATGAAGGAAACATCAAAGAAGAAGCTGAGATGATGTGGCCCTGAGTCCTACAGAGGGTCCTTGGTTCCTGGCCCATGAACTACTTTTGAATGTGCAAGAGATATCCTGTTATAATCTTACAATTCTCCTGTTCCCTTTTCACTTGAGTTGGTTTAAGTGACCACCATTCACTATCAACAAAAGAGCCTTATCTAGAACAATTAGACACGCTGGTCATTTAAAGCTATCATCAGATTTTATTTCCAGGATCATTTTGCATAAATTATCTCCTGCTTGCTGTCCTCTGAAAGAATGAGCTGTCAACTTTCGATTGTTCTCAAGACACAGACCAGTTCCTAAATCCACCATTACTTTCTTGCCTCCTCCTTTCTTCATGCTCCATCCCAGAGGCTCCATTCATCTTAAGGTGGTATTTTCAAATTCCAGCTTATAAGTACCATCTTACAGCTTTTGCTGACCAATCGAGACATTGATGATTCCCTTTCCTTCTCCTAACCTGTCTGATTTTACTCTGCTCATTTTATGCTTCCTCTGCATTACCTTCAGTTGCTTCTAGATTTCTAAGGGCATGTCTTTTCTACATGATTTTCTCATAAGTTCCTGAGGTCAAAAGTTTATATCTTCTCCTCTTCTTGTTTTCTGTATCATTGAAAATGCCCCAGGTCCCCTCTTCTGCATACCACTTATTTCAAAGTAGAGGCTCAGCAAAGACTTGCTAATTAATTAAGATTAATGATAGGTGACTCACAGATATGTCTTTTATTTTCAACTTCACATAAGTGACAACAGATTCACTTTCGCACACCTAGTAAGAATCATTCTTCCACAGACTGACCAATTCACTCTTCTGATATAAGGGGGCTGAAAGTGCTTCCCACTTCTGAAAACATCTGTGCTTCGTTTTTCTTATGCAAACACTGGGGAGGTCAAAAATGTCCTCTGTGCCAGATTATTGTGTCAAAGGGGTTCTTGGCAAGTGGAAGTAGCGGGCTCCCACACCCACGGTTGGAAACTTTTGCCCACAGAAATGTGTGTCTTTTATTCAAACGTGGGCAGTTTGTTTATGTTTAAGAATCCAGCAGTTCAGCCCTTATGTATTCATAATTACCTACCAAGGTCTGTAGGAATTGTTGAACGACAATATTTTAAAACCTCCATTACAGTCCTAATGCACACTACCTGGAGAGGGCAGAAGTGAAGAGAAAACAAAATGAACTAAAAGGTCTCTAGGGTAACTGACACAGTGTTGGCATTTAAATTAGAATCCTAATACCTAATAAGATTTGACAAGACTATTAAACCTTGGCTTTATTTTCTCCTGAGAATAACACCAAGAACTTTTCTGAAGAAATGTGAGGCAATTATTAGCTGGTTTGTAAGATGACTATAATCCAGAGCAACAGAGTCTTACCTCCATTGAGCTATTACTCTGCAAATGCAGAGCTTGCTGCTCCTTGGTGCCCATCCAACCGTTATCTTTAAGTATGTAACAGATTATAGTCATCCTTTTCTCTTCTTCTCTCTGGACCAAAAAACTCCAGTGCTTCTTTTCACTCATTCTTAATATATTTCAGTTTCCTCAGGGCTCTACTGTGAATTGGGGAGCAGAGACCTAGTTCCTAATGGTGATTCTAGCCACTAGTTTTATGATCTCAGACAAATCACAGACTCTTGGAACCTCAGTATTCTCATCCCTGGGTCGGGAAGATCCCTTGGAGAAGGAAATGGCAATCCATTCCAGTATTCTTGCCTAGCTAATTCCATGGACAGAGGAACCTGGGGAGCTACAGTCCATGGGGTCACAAAGAGGTGGACATGACTGAGCGAATATACTTTCACTTTCACTATTCTCATCCCTGAATAGGATATAACTTCTACAATCTCCAATGTAATAACTGATTCAGGCAAAAACGATAAAACCACTTAGGGAGAGGTTTTAGGAGGACAAGATACTCACATAGTCTCAAAGAGCTCCCCACATATTACTACTTAATTACAAAGGGAAAATGTACCTTTATGTAGGGGAGGTCTGGCGGTCACTCCTCTAATCAAGTGGTCAAACCACTTGACCACTTGATAAGACTAGACTCCACTTGATAAGACTAGATAAGGTAAGACTCCATTGCTCTGGATTATAGTCATTATAGGGTGAACTTCTCCATTAGGTGGAATAGGCATAGGTCTGGGGCCCATGATATTTTTAGAGGCTCAAGAGAATATCTTAATTTCTTTTAAAATCAGAAGAAAAAATTTAAAATAATCTATCTTGGATTATGGTTATCTTTGTGCCAATACAACTATAAAATAAAAATTTTTATACTTTTTATGGAGAAAGGATCCCATGAAGGTAAAAATGCAAAGGCCCCAGGAAATTCATAATGTGGCCCTGATCAAACTTACCATCACCAACAGTGGGTCAATCTGCGATCCTGTGCCTCCTGCTACAATGCAATGGGAAGGACATGGCATTGCCTACACTTGTTCTTGCCTCCAATTTTTAACCTGAATCTACTAAGAAGAAACAATCAGAGAAATCCAATTCTGGTACATTCTACTAGATAACTAGCTTGGATTCACTAAAACAGTCAACGTTATTTAGAAGAATGTAGGGGAGCTACTATTCTACCTTAAAAGGAGGTGAAAGAGATATAACAAGTAATGTTTTTCTACAACATACAGAATACATATGTATAAACTTCTTCAGGAGTTGGTGATGGACAGGGAAGCTTGGTGTGCTGCCGTCCATGGGATTGCAAAAAGTCAGACATGACTGAGTGACTGAACTGAACTGAAGGAATTATTACTAATTTCACTGGGTATGATAATAGCACTGAGGTTATATAGAAGAGTGTCCTTGTCCTTAGGAAATATACAAACATACTTAGAAGTGAAAGGTCAGAATGTTTGTATCTTACTTTCTAGAGTTCAGCAAAGTAAAACAAAACAAACAAATATATATATAGTAGATATTATTATATACTTTACATATATATATACTACAAAGAGCAAGAATGAAATCTAGGAAATGTTCATTATGGAATGTGAGTGGGTATTATACAGGAATTCATAAAGAGCTTGGGGAGAAAACTTACATTAAAATGTAGAGTTTTTAAAAGATGAGCTAAGAGTAAAGTTCAGTTCAGTTCAGTCGCTCAGTCGTGTCCGACTCTTTGCAACCCCATGAATTGCAGCACTCTAGGCCTCCCTGTTCATCACCATCTCTCAGAGTTCACTCAGACTCACGTCCATTGAGTCCGTGATGCCATCCAGCCATCTCGTCCTCGGTCGTCCCCTTCTCCTCCTACCCTCAGTCCCTCCCAGCATCAGAGTCTTTTCCAATGAGTCAACTCTTCTCATGAGGTGGCCAAAGTACTGGAGTTTCAGCTTTAGCATCATTCCTTCCAAAGAAATCCCAGGGTTGATCTCCTTCAGAATGGACTTGTTGGATCTCCTTGCAGTCCAAGGGACTCTCAAATCTTAAAATGATGTGTTATATATTTTATTAATAGTCCTTTTGTCATCAGACTTTATTATCATTTTAATGTAATTGATGCGTCATATCTAATTAGAGTCTCCACCAGGAATGAAGGAAGCATCTACTCTGTTATGTTCATATTGTTCTCTTGGACTTGCAGTTTTAGTATCATCTACAATCTATTGGATTTTATTTTGCTCTACTTTGTTTTGGCAGTATTATTTTTCAGCTACATGCTCATTTAGGGAGGTTAATTAAAAGTAGGCCATGCACAAGCAGATGTCAGTCTGCAGTTCCTCACCATTATCTGGAAAGTGCCGGGAAGAGTCAAGTTGCTGTAGACACTTGTACACAGTGGGCACCCACTCCTGCTGCCTCAGCTGCACATGACAAGGGATCCTCTGATGTGAATTCAGTGACAGGATGAGCTATTAACTTTTAATTCATCCTTATTTTTAAAATAAAAGTAAGAGTGGAAGTGAACTCCACTGTGGGGTCCAATGTCCCCAAACACACTTTCCAGAAGCTTTAGCTAAGGTTTCAGGAGATTTTCTAAGGTCTTAATACGCTAAGATTTTCTAAGTCTGCAGTGAAGACTATCTTGTCTCTGGAGGAAGTAAGCTTTAAACTCAGACCAAGACAGAGGGTCAAGATCCATGCAACAAAGTGTAATCACAATTTTTCTTTTTCTCATTTTCTTCCAAGAGACCAAGACACAGATCGTGGATCCACGCAGGACCACCTCTGAGTAAAACCCTGAAGTTACTTCTCTGTGAATCAAAATTTCCCCTCCAACTGTGTTCACCCACTGTAGAAGGCCACTGTCTGCCTGACATCAAGCCCTGCTTTGAGGAAGGGAGTGTACATCAGTCATTTTCTCTTTAGTATGGGTGAAGTCAGTGATATCACCTCCCTGTATGTAGAGTTCTACCTCTGATTATGGAAGGAACGCTCTGTTTCCCAATAAAGGTATTTTTGTTTATTCCTCCAGCAGATGGAAGAGATATCTAGGGTGCAAGGGCTGCAGGTAGTTAGACTTCTACATATTCACTTCCTTCAAAGGCTTACTCTGCAACTACCACGTGGGGATTTCTTTCTAGCAACAGACTGCAGAGGAACAAGACCATTTTGCACCTGGTTTTCAGTTAGATCAATTATGTTAAAAACAATAATAAAAGCTAAAATTTATTAGAGATTTCCTATGGATCAGGTAACTATGCTACGAGTTTTGTTTAAAATGTTGCTTTTTATCTTCACAGCAGTTCTATGTGGCAGGTACTAACATTATTGCTCTTTTACAGATGAGAGAACTGACATGAAGTAAGTTTTCCAAGGCTATCAGTGCTGAGCATTGGATACAAGATTGGAGCCCATGCCTGTCCCCTAAGCCTCTACCACCGGCCCTACTGCTTCCTATAATGATGGTCCTGTGATTAACCACACAACGTTGGCTTTCAAGTGTGGGGAAGGAAAAATCATTTTCCCTCTACCCTTCTAGGTTCTTGACTAAGAACTTCATAATAAAAGACAGCTTAACAAGACAAAAGCAAACAAGTTTAACAACATGTATACCTCTTTGGGGGCTTCCCAGGTGCCGCAGTGGTAAAGAATCGGACTGCCAGTGTAGCAGATGCAAGAGACACGGGTTCGATCCCTGGGTTGGGGAGATCCCCTGGAGGAGGAAATGGCAACCCACTCCAGTATTCTTGCCTAGGAAATGCCATGGACAAAGGAGCCTGGCGGGCTACTGTCTATGAGGTTGCAAAGATTCGGACATGACTGAGCAACTAAGCATGCATATCTCCTTGACAACATGGGAGAGACCCAAGAAAACTGAGTAACTCCCTGAAAAGGCCCAAGCAATTGCCTTAAATACCATCTCCACCTAAAGACAAAAAGATGTGGATAGGGGAGCCAGTTATAGGAGGTTATCAGGCAGAGCACAGTAAATAAGAATAAGCTCATTATACAGATTTAAATCCATACCTTCTACATTGATAAGTTTCTAGAGATTCAGAGTCATCCTCTTTTTCCTGGTACCAAGAGAAAGATCCCCTTAGAATGGAGATTTCCCTCATAAATGTAAATATCTTCTATAACAGGGTAACTTCTACTCAGTTTTTTAGAGCTTCTCCTATATGTGCTCGGGGAAGGCAATGGCACCCCACCCCAGTACTCTTGCCTGGAAAATCCAATGGACGGAGTAGCCTGGTGGGCTGCAGTCCATGGGGTCGCTAACAGTCGGACAGACTGAGTGACTTCACTTTCACTTTTCTCTTTCATGCATTGGAGAAGGAAATGGCAACCCACTCCAGTATTCTTGCCTGGAGAATCCCAGGGATGCGGGAGCCTGGCGGGCTGCCGTCTATGGGGTCACACAGAGTCGGACATGACTGAAGTGACTTAGCAGCAGCAGCAGCAGCAGCAGATATGTGCTATTTCTTAAAAAAAATGTCTAAAATTATTTTTATGCCAATGAGGCACATTTTGGGGCAAATTTTGCTCCCCTTCACTGGTACTGGAAATAAGGAAGAAAGGATCAGGGTGTCTGTTCCCTGCCTGCTGCAGCCATGGGGAAAATAGTGTCTTTCTAGACAGACACAAATTTCTTATTCTTCCTCTTCAAGTTGGCTATACCTAGCTGCCTGCATTTTCACCCTTATATGTACACCCTGACGTTCTTATGGCCTGAGGCCAGAGTGAGGCCTGGACTCTTCAAATATTGAGAGTCCTCAGGGCCTAAAGAGGCCATCCTAGTGAGACACTGGAGCAGAGGCGAAAAGGCATCAGGGAAAGACTAAAAACCAAAGGCTGGAAGGAGGCTATAGAAAGAGCCACGGACATGGGGAAGGTTTCAGAAGTGCAGGGTTCTGAGAGATGTAGAAGCTGAGGTATAAAACTGGAAGAGAGACGCAAGTGACTGTTGGACATCTGATGGTGTTTTGGCAGAAAGAGTTGAGCAACTATAGACCTCTGGGCCCAAAAACGAGTTTCAGCGGGATGATCTAATTCCAAAGTTAGGTGCTAATCCTGTAAGGGAGCCCATCGGAAGGGGTATAAACAGGATGAAACATTACAGTTGCCAGTGGGTATGTTTAAAATGACAAAGGAAAGCAGTAACCCAGTTAAATTTGCGGGCTGCCATCTATGGGGTCACACAGAGTCGGACATGACTGAAGTGACTTAGCAGCAGCAGCAGCAGCAGCCTATATGTGCTATTTCTTAAAAAAAATGTCTAAAATTATTTTTATGCCAATGAGGCACATTTTGGGGCAAATTTTGCTCCCCTTCACTGGTACTGGAAATAAGGAAGAAAGGATCAGGGTGTCTGTTCCCTGCCTGCTGCAGCCATGGGGAAAATAGTGTCTTTCTAGACAGACACAAATTTCTTATTCTTCCTCTTCAAGTTGGCTATACCTAGCTGCCTGCATTTTCACCCTTATATGTACACCCTGACGTTCTTATGGCCTGAGGCCAGAGTGAGGCCTGGACTCTTCAAATATTGAGAGTCCTCAGGGCCTAAAGAGGCCATCCTAGTGAGACACTGGAGCAGAGGCGAAAAGGCATCAGGGAAAGACTAAAAACCAAAGGCTGGAAGGAGGCTATAGAAAGAGCCACGGACATGGGGAAGGTTTCAGAAGTGCAGGGTTCTGAGAGATGTAGAAGCTGAGGTATAAAACTGGAAGAGAGACGCAAGTGACTGTTGGACATCTGATGGTGTTTTGGCAGAAAGAGTTGAGCAACTATAGACCTCTGGGCCCAAAAACGAGTTTCAGCGGGATGATCTAATTCCAAAGTTAGGTGCTAATCCTGTAAGGGAGCCCATCGGAAGGGGTATAAACAGGATGAAACATTACAGTTGCCAGTGGGTATGTTTAAAATGACAAAGGAAAGCAGTAACCCAGTTAAATTTCAGTAGGTTTGCAAACATCCTGGCACAAGTTGTTCAAAGGCCATTCCTCAAAAATGTTATGGAGAGAGGAACATATATTTATAACTTGTAAGACTTTTTTCAGCAATTTATGAGCCAAAAAGTTTGAAGAACGTTTATAAGTCCCATCTGTAAATTATTCTTAGACATGGCCTGCATTTACTCTATTGTGTGGCATAGAAGATATACAGAGAATTCAGAAAAAAAATCACCCATGCGCTATGGTGGAGGGTATAATAGGCTCTGGGTCATAAATTATCTGTATAAATTGTCATTCATCCCCAAACAGAGCCTGGGACAAAGATTTGGGTTCATGTAGTTTATTTGGGAGGGGGTCCCTGGTAGCATGGGGACGGGGTGGGGAAGTGGCACAGGGAGGGGATGAAAGGTAATGAAGGCACTGAAGGCAACTGAATCACAGGCCAGCTGGGGACCCCCTGAGAGACCATGGTGAGCACATTCCAGAACTTGCCACCAAGGTGTGAGGAGGTTGGGGTGTTTACCCCTTGACTCCTGTCCATCTTTGGTAGAGAATTATCTTGTAATATTAATTTGGGGACACTCTGGCCTGCCCCAAATTTTACCCTGGACAGGATCACCCTCTGTCAGAGAAACACAGGAAGCCCAGATCTGTAAGTGACCTCCAGGGACCACTAACAGCATTTACTATGTTAATTCTTCCCCTGATCCAGTCAAATCAAATATATATACAAAAAATGAAACAGTTTCACTTTTAAAGTATATTTCAAATTATTTAGAATAAAAATAGAATTTCTAAGTTTCTAAATTATCTCAATAAAACACATTATCATTTTTTTCTTCTTCAAATAAGAATCATTAAAGCTCAAAAATACCATCATGGCATATGAGTCATTGTGTATAATTACAAAAATATGAGTACTATATTTAAATAACCTTTTGTGAGAGGTTTTATACAGGGGGAAATGGTGGACCAACTTTGTAGATTAATCTGTCAATTTTTATTCAACCCAAACTTATTAGCCCTGTGTGCCTGGCACAGATCCCAACACTTTTCAAGCGACTGTCCACTAGAACATCAATCAGTTGCAATTTCAACCACATCCTCTCAGCTCCCTTATGAACATGAATGACAATCATGCTAATGGTACAATCACTTTTTTGACTGGGAATTCTAACATTTCATTAAGAAGTAACACATTATTTCATTTCACTCTTACAAAAATTAGAAGTCTTATGAAATATGAAAAGTAAATATCCTATCCCCTTTTAACAGATCAGAAAACTGAGGCCTGTAATTTGCCCAAAGTCACACAGCTGATCATTAGAAAAATCAGGGCTCAAATTCAGACAACTCTTCAACCAAATTCAGTGCTTTTGAATTTATCCTTACTATAAATTGGGCTTCCCTGAGAGCTCAGTTGGTAAAGAATCTGCCTGCAATGCAGGAGACCACGGTTCAATTCCTGGGTTGGGAAGATCTGCTGGAGAAGAGATAGGCTACCCACTCCAGTATTCTGGCCTAGATAATTTCATGGACTGTATAGTCATGGGGTCGCAAAGAGTTGGACATGACTGAGCGATTTTCACTTTCACTTTACTATAAATAGTGTTCTATTAAATGTGAGCCTTCAAAACATAATAAATGAAAAGGAGGGAGGGAGGGCAAAATAGTTTGTAAGTTTGTCACCATGAAATTTGGGGGGTATCATAAAAACCGATTGGAAATTTGCTTTGATTCAACAAAGATAATGTCAAGGAAGGTGGTCAAGAGGCAGTTAGCTCATCTGAACAAAATTTTTCATTTAAAAATTTAATACAAAACCATTAACAGCTCATGGTAGACATTTAGTCAGAGAAATCTTTAAAAAAAAGGAAGAAAATCATCCATAAGTCTTACATGTGATGTTTTGGTATATTTCTTTCCAATTTCCCTTTGCCTTTTGTACAGAGCATACACTTTTGTATCTTTCATGAGGATCTAATAGTCTTGAGATGCCCATGACCCCTCTAGCCAGCAGGCAGCACTTTACAGATGCCAGCTGGCCTCTCTGGGCACCATGTCTGTTCAGCTTTGAGAAGCCCTGGGGGTCACTAGAGGACAGTGCTCCAGCCTTCACAGATCCCTCCTAGGGCTAGCTGCAGTGGAACACATCCCATCTAAATGAAGCAAAGCATCCTGACTCCTCAAGCACTAGCACTTTTAATAGTGAAAAGTGTATCTTAAGCATCTACTTTTGCATGGTCCTGTACTAGGTACAGATGAGGTGAAGAGAAGCACAAGCCCTGGACACTCAGTGACATTTTCTCTCACTCCATCCTGGAAATTAAAAAGGCTCATACACCCTGAATCACAGGACTACAAGCTTTCTAAGGGTTGGGTCTATGTCTTCTTCATTTTATGCCTATTTTATTTATTGAACAAATATATAATTAAAATCTTGAAATGTGCACCCAATTTGTCTGGCCTGTACTGTCTTATTTTCAGATAAGGAAATGGGCTCACAATGCTCAAAATAACCCACTCCTCCGCTGCCATGCTACTGCTACTGCTACTGCTAAGTCACTTCAGTCATGTCCAATTCTGTGTGACCCCATAGATGGCAGCCCACCAGATTCCCCCATCCCTGGGATTCTCCAGGCAAGAACACTGGAGTGGGTTGCCATTTCCTTCTCCAATGCATGAAAGTGAAAAGTGAAAGGGAAGTCGCTCAGTCGTGTTCGACTCTTAGCGACCCCATGGACTGCAGCCTACCAGGCTCCTTCGTTCATAGGACTTTCCAGGCAAGAGTACTGGAGTGGCGTGCCATTGCCTTCTCTGTCCGCTGCCATGCTCCCAGCCAAATCTTCCTCTAAAGTTCACTTATCCCCAAACCACTCTGGAAGCCATCTTATTAGGCTTTTGCCAAGATATCTCTTATGATCCAAACACTTCCTATTTCTCTAACCATTTCAAGCCCAGAAGAATACCTGGGGGTACTGAGGCAATGATTCTCCCTGAGCACAATTTCCCTTTGTAACAATTTTAAGGTGACTTGCTTACATGAGGCTATCATGAGAAGACCTTGGAAGAGGCAGTGCCAAGCGTGATGGTGGAATATTAGGAGGAAGTAGTGAGAGGCACAGTGTATGTTTCTATCTTTACTTTCCCCAAAGGAAGGCACTGCCCCCATGCCCACCTCCCATGGGAGCTGGAACTGACTAAGCCTGGATTTAAAACTCTCATTTTCTCCATTTAAATAACTTTTAGCATTACAGAGGACTCAGGACTTGCTGGAAAAGACATATGGCTTAAAGATGTTGGCTTGATGCTCAAGTTTTTGATGATCCAAAAGCTACTGTATCTGACATGACAGTGCCTCATAAAGTAAAGCACACACAGCTGTATGATCTGTCTGTATGATATCCCCTAGGAAATCTATCCTGGCTAACTGGACAAGGGTCATGGATTCCCCAAGGTTCTATTCCATGTAAATTGAAAACTCTCTACTAAATGATCACTTTGGCAAGCATGTATATATGTCTCTGTATCAGGAACAGAAAACTAAAGTTGGCTGGCCAAACCTGGCTTTCTGCTTATTTCATATGGCTGACAAGCTAAGAGTGGTTTTGACATTTTAAATGTTAGAGAAAAAAAATTTAAAAAAAAGAATACTTTATGGCATGAAAATTACACGAAATTCCCATTTCAGTGTCCGTAAATAAGGTTGTACTGAAATTCAACCATGACCATTTGCTGACATCATGTCGATGGCTGCTTTTGCATCATAAAAACAGAGGTGAGTGGTTGCAACAGGGCCCTGGCCCTTATGGTCCACAAAGCCGAAAATATCCACTACACAGCCTTTTACAGAAAGTTTCCTGGTCCCTGGCCTGTGTGCGGTGCATGTGTGATCAGGGCTCATGTTTCTGTTGCTCTCTCCCTGTCCACATCAGAGCTGTTGGTTCCTTCTTTAGACAGAGGAAAGCCCATCTTCCATTACATGCAGCACTGCCTGTTAGGCTTTATTAATTTGTGATAATGAAAATGACAGGCCACTAACCTCTGCCACTGGTCTTCCAGTGGCAGAGGCTCAAGATGCTTAGTCAATTTATCAGCACATTTAAATACTAATTTAGTATCTCAGGCTCTCCTTGGCACTATGGATATAAAAGTCCCTGGCCACTAAGGACTTAAAATTTGCTTGAGGGAGTGAGATATATCCAGGGGAGGCTCTTGTAGAACAAAAGAATGGTACTCACATGTATACTCCCCTTCATGGAACACTCAGAACAGATGATGCCAGGTCAGTATACAAAGTGTTGTCACCATGGTACAGACATGAGAGAACATGTTTGATTATAGTGAAAGTTGCTCAGTCATGTCGGACTCTTTTCGACCCCATGGACTATATCCTGCAGGCTCTTCTGTCCATGGAATTCTCCAGGCAAGAATACTCGAGTGGGTAGCCATTCCCTTCTCCAGGGGATCGTCCCAACACAGGAATCAAACCCAGGTCTCCCGCATTGCAAGTGGATTCTTTACCATCTGAGTCACCAAACCTGCTTTAAATATAACTATGGAATATTAGGACTTCCCTTGTGGCTCAGACGGTAAAAGCGTCTGTCTACAATGTGGGAGACTCGGGTTTGATCCCTGCATTGGGAAGATCCCCTGGAGAAGGAAATGGCAATTCACTCCAGTACTATTGCCTGGAAAATCCCATGGACAGAGGAGTCTGGTAGGCTACAGTCCATGGGGTTGCAAATAGTCGGACACAACTGAGTGACTTCACTTTCATGGAATATAAAGAGTCTGCCTGCAATGCAGGAGACCTGGGTTTGATTCCTGGGTTGGGAAGATCCCCTGGAGAAGGAAATGGCAACCCACTCCAGTATTCTTGCCTGGAGAATCTCATGGACAGAGGAGCCTAGCAGGCTACAGTCTGTGGGGTCGCAAGAGTCAGACATGACTGAGTGACTAAGCATACACACACACACACAGAATATAAAACTTAGGTGTCCTAAAGTTGCATTTCCTTCACTTAAAGAAGAGGAAACTGGTGCCCACTAGTTTTCACAGCTTGTTAGCTGAGAACCAAGACTAGAACATCCATCTCTGAATCCCCAAGTCACTTGTATTTGTCTACAGCACTTTGGACTTGCAGACTTTTTAAAGCATAAGCGAAGAATGCTTGAAACTAAATATCGACTACATTTATCTTTATCCTGTAGTATATGTATGTATTCCAGAAGCCAACATTTTAACCTTCAATTTCACCTCTGTTGACAATCAAGGAAAGAAAAGATGCCAATTTCTGATTTTTCTGCTCTTCTATGATGTTTCCAAAATCACTTAAAGTGAAAAGGGGAAAGATAAAAATGAAATCCTTAAAAATCTGTTTTGATCACCATTTATGTTAAAATAAATAAGCATTTCCCATATATCCTGACAGAGAAACTACTATAATTTTGTTTTTAAATAATTTCATATTCTTCTAAAATTATGTTTATAAAGTATCTCCCATAACAGAGGCCAGACCCTGGTATGAAACAGCCTGACAATAAAAACAAACACCACTAAAGAGAAAAAAGAAACTTCAAAAAACTTAAAGTTGACCTGTAGTTATTCTATTTATATGTAGACAGCATAGAAATAAGTGAGTCACATGAATGCACTATCTATTGCCACAGTAAATTCTTCTCACAATGGAAATAAATTTCTTTATGTGCTGCATTTTACATTTCCCCCCTATTTCTTTAGATATCACCACTGGCCAATCGGTCTGAGTACAATACAAAAAAAAAAGTAACAAAGAAGAGAACTTTAAAGAAGTATATCTTAGCAACACTTTGGTGCTGTCCTTCCCATGAAATTTCAGCTGTTATTAACCACTGCATAACTACATGTCAGCTCTAGCTCCTGCTTATTGGGGCTAAGGGACCTGGCCTAGTTGAAAGATCCCAGAGGCTTTGATGTTCCCATAATACTTGGCAGTGTCCACTGCTGAGGGCCTCAGTTGAGATTCCCGACTTACTCACTGTGAGGTTAGCCAGAGCTCATTTCTCTGAATCTAAGTTGCTGATTTAATATGAGGCTCTGAATGCTGATCCCATAGGTCTGACTTGGTAGTTCTGGACTCCTCTTTAGAGAAGCTGGAATGTGGACAGCTTGGTGGGGAGCACATCAGGTCTTTAAGAGAGGGAGTATAGGATTTTCTGTTTCTGATATTAGCAACCTAGCTTGTTGCTGATCAACTCTCCAGAAATGAAAAACTAGAAAATCCCTTTGAAAACATCTGAGAAATACCAAGACAGTAAGGATTTGAGGGACCAGAGTCCTGGACAGAAGGGAAGTGTAAAGAGATGAAGCTGTTATTCAGCATCATTTTTCAATTGACCAAATTTCAAACAGCAGCAGAGAAACTGAAAGCTAAGAAGAGCTTCTAGCAGTTTCAGGATGAAGGGGAATAATAAATGGAGTTCAGGGCCCACCAAGGAAGAGAAGCTGAGGTAAATACCCCAGGTTTATAGTTGAGATGTCCAAAGAGGTACATCCTAGGAGTAGGGGTGAATCAGAAATGGACCAGGTCTCACAAAGATAGACGCTCAGCCTCCAATCTGTTCAGTCTTTGATTGGGTCAGACACACCGCCACCTCTACCTGCCCACAAGAAGCAAAAGCTCATCTTTTCTGGAAGATAATACCATCCAGAGCCCCAAATTATCTATACTTCTTCATATACAAAATCAGGTAGTGAAACAAAAATTGCCTTGTATACCAGAAGAGAAAACGAAATGGTCAAAAAACAAGAGGATATATAATAGAGAGAGACTTATAGAGTTCCACAAGTTAGAGTTACCAAAGAGGGATCTTATAATATATTGGGACAAATTCAAGAAATTATGCGATGAGATGGAACAAAATGGAAATTCCACAACTGCAATAAACAGTAACTGAAATTAAGAATTAAATGAAAGCTTCAGAAGCAGATTAGACACAGTTGAAGAGAGAATTGTGAACTAAAAATGGCCAGACTGAAGTACAGTGAGAAAAAAGGATGGAAAATACAGAAAAGGTAATAGAAATATATAGGTGAAATGAAATTCTGTTTAAAATAGTTCCCAATCACAGAAGCCTGAGCCAAATATGAAACTGTTTGCCTCAGTAAAACCAAAAACAACCAAAAGGAGAAAAAAATCATGAAGAAGCTTTAAGTAAACCTGTAGTTATTCTATTTATATGTAGATAGCACACAGAAGGAGAGAAAAGAGAGAACATGGCAGAAACAATCTTTGAAGTTGTCATAGCTGAGAACTTTCCAAATGTTACTGAAATCACTAAGTCACAGATTTAAGAAAAAAGCTATGAATCTCAAGAAGGAAGAATACAAAGAAAACCATACCTAAGTGCATCATAGTAATGCTGTTGAAAACCAGATAAAGAGAAACATCTTAAAATGAGTCAGAGAGAAAAAAATCAATAATTTTAAATTATTTCTAAAATGAATGAAACTGACATCTGAATTCACAGTGGAAGTCAGGACAGTGAATGGCAACTTCTAAGTGGGAAAGATAAGAATGGCCAGCCTAGAATTTTATGCCCAGTGACAATATCCTCTTCCAACTGCATTAAATAAAGACATTTTTTGGACAAATGAAACCAGCAAGAGAGTTCCAGAAAAACATCTATTTCTGCTTTATTGACTATGCCAAAGCCTTTGACTATGTGGATCACTATAAACTGTGGGAAATTCTGAAAGAGATGGGAATACCAGACCACCTAACCTGCTTCTTGAGAAATCTGTATGGAAGTCAGGAAGCAACAGTTAGAACTAGACATGGAACAACAGCCTGGTTCCAAATCGGGAAAGGAGTACATCAAGGCTATATATTGTCACCCTGCTTATTTAACTTCTATGCAGAGTACATCATGAGAAAGGCTGGACTGGAAGAAGCACAAGCTGGAATCAAGTTTGCCAGGAGAAATATCAACAACCTCAGATATGCACATGACACCACCCTTATGGCAGAAAGTGAAGAGGAACGAAAAAGCCTCTTGGGGAAAGTGAAAGAGGAGAGTGAAAAAGTTGGCTTAAAGCTCAACATTCAGAAAACTAAGATCATGGCCTCTGGTCCCATCACTTCAAGGCAAATAGATGGGGAAACAGTGGAAACAGTGTCAGACTTTATTTTTTTGGGCTCCAAAATCACTGCAGATGGTGACTGCAGCCATGAAATTAAAAGATGCTTACTCCTTGGAAGGAAAGTTATGACCAACCTAGATAGCATATTGAAAAGCAGAGACATTACTTTGCCAACAAAGGTCCATCTAGTCAAGGCTATGGTTTTTCCATTAGTCATGTATGGATGTGAGAGTTGGACTATAAAGAAAGCTGAGTGCCAAAGAATTGATGCTTTTGAACTGTGGTGTTGGAGAGGACTCTTGAGAGTCCCTTGGACTGCAAGGAGATCCAACCAGTCCATCCTAAAGGAGATCAGTCCTGGGTGTCCATTAGAAGGACTGATGCTGAAGCTGAAACTCTAATACTTTGGCCACCTGATGAGAAGAGCTGACTCATTTGAAAAGACCCTGATGTTGGGAAAGATTGAGGGCAGGAGGAGAAGGGGACAACAGAGGATGAGATAGTTGGATGGCATCACCAACACAATGGACATGGGTTTGGGTGGACTCTGGGAGTTGGTTTTGGACAGGGAGGCCTGGTGTGCTGCAGTTCATGGGGTCGCAAAAAGTCAGACACTACCGAGTGACTGAACTGAACTGAAATGAAATGCTGTCGGATATTCTTTGGTCAGAAGTAAAATAATCTAAGATGATGTCACAGAGATGCAGTAAGGAATGGTGAATACAGGAATAAGTCTAAAGGTAAACATGTGAGCAAACATAAAAATAATTAACATAATGTCTAGTGGGTTTTAAAGTATGGAGAGAATTGAAATATAGAATAACAGGACTCCCCCCATCCAAAGAAAAAGACAGGAGTGAATTAGAGTGAAGTTAAAGTGTCCTATTACCCTTGTCTGGGAAGCAGGAAAGTTCTAATTTATAGTAAATTTAAATAATTCAAGGATACATGTTGTAAACATAAGGGTAACCCTTAAAAGAACACTGAGTTTGTATACTTTATAAATTCATGCCAGGGGTGGGGGGAAGGATAGAATAATTTATATGTTTAATTAATTTAAAAGAAGGAAAGAAGGTAGGGAAAAGGATTATGAAACAGGTGAAACCAACAAAAACCAAATAATAAAATGGTAGATCTAAACCCAAACATATCATCAAATCAATGTTATCAGAGTGTCTGACTTTATAGGGCAGAAATCTATAGCCAAGTTACAAATAGCAAAGACATTTCTGTTTAGTCACTCATTTTATGCATACCCACAAATACCAACATTGATGAAAGTAACTTAACATCCATAATGCAAAGACATCCATGGCAAATAGATTAATGGGCATCATCAAATAAATGAGTATTTAAGATTATGCAACACACAAAAAAACTTGAAAAGCTTTGAAATTTTACAGCCCTTATAGGAAAGAAACTTGACAGTGGCTTTCTCTGATAATCTTGCTACTGCTGCTGCTAAGTCACTTCAGTCGTGTCCGACTCTGTGTGACCCCATAGAGGGCAGCCCACCAGGCTCCACCGTCCCTGGGATTCTCCAGGCAAGAATACTGGAGTGGGTTGCCATTTCCTTCTCCAATGCATGAAAGAGAAAAGTGAAAGTGAAGTCGCTCAGTCTGTCCGACTGTTAGCGACCCCATGGACTGCAGCCCACCAGGCTCCTCCGTCCATGGGATTTTCCAGGCAAGAGTACTGGGGTGGGGTGCCATTGCCTTCCCCACTGATAATCTTAAACATTTGATAATAATCCTAAACACTTATATGACATTACCAGTAATGAGTTATGGAGTTGAAACTTTTCTGCTGCTACTGCTGCTAAGTCGCTTCAGTCGTGTCTGACTCTGTGCGACCCCGTAGACGGCAGCCCACCAGGCTCCCCGGTCCCTGGGATTCTCCAGGCAAGAACACTGGAATGGGTTGCCATTTCCTTCTCCAATGCATGAAACTGAAAAGTGAAAGTGAAGCCACTCAGTCGTGTTCGACTCTTAGTGAACCCATGGACTGCAGCCTACCAGGCTCCTCCGTCCATGGGATTTTCCAGGCAAGAGTACTGGGGTGCCATTGCCTTCTCTTCTAGCCTCTCATTAATAAGTCAATTTGGATCAACCATGCTAGAAGACTGAAGTATCTTTCTAATTTCTCTATAGAAAAACATATCACCCAACAGGCACCTGAAAAGATGCTCAACATTGCTAAGCATCAGGTAAATGCAAATTAAAACTGCAATGCCTGTCAGAGTGACTATCATCAAAAAGAACACAAATAACAAATGTTGGTGAGGATGTAGAGGAAAGGGAACACTTGTACACTGTTGGTGGGAATGTAAATTGATACAGCCACTGTGAGAACAGTATGAAGGTTTCTTGAAAAGTTAAAAACAGAACTATCACAGGACCCAGCAATTCCACTCCTGGGTATATATCCAAACAAACAAAACTAATTTTAAAAGACACACGCATCCCAATATTCATAGCAGCTTTATTTAAAATTGCCAAGATATGGTAGTATCCCAAGTATCCATCAACAGATGGATGAATAAAGAAGATATGCTTTTCTCTGAATATATGCCCAGGAGTGGGATTGTAGGGTCATATGGTAGCTTTATTTTTAGTTTTTTAAAGAATCTTCATACTGTTCTCCATAGTGGCTAAACCAATTTACATTCCCACCAACAGGGTTCCCTTCTCTCCACAACCTCTCCAGAACTTGTTTGTGGATTTTTGGATCACAGCCATTCTGACTGGGGTGAGGGTGATAATGCATTGTAGTTTTGACTTGCATTTCTCTAATAACTAGCGATGTTGAACAACTTTTCATGTGCCTATTTGTCATCTGTAGTCCTTTTTGAAGAAGAGGTCTTCTGCCCATTTTTTGAGTGAGTTGTTTGTTTTGATGTTGTTAAGTGTAATAAGCTGTTTGTTTCCAAGGTAAACCATTCAATATCACAGCAATCCAAGTTTATGCTCCAACCAGTAATGCTGAAGAAGCTGAAGTTGAATGGTTCTATGAAGACCTACAAGACCTTCTAGAACTAACACCCCAAAAGATGTCCTTTCCATTACAGGGGACTGGAATGCAAAAGTAGGATGTCAAGAAATACCTGGAATAACAGGCAAATTTGGCCTTGGAGTACAGAATGAAGCAGGGTAAAGGCTAACAGTTTTGCCAAGAGAACACAGTGGTCATAGCAAACACCCTCTTCCAACAATACAAGAGAAGACTCTACACATGGACATCACCAGTAGGTCAATACTGAAATCAGATTGATCATGTTCTTTGCAGCCAAAGATGTAAAAGTTCTATACAGTCAGCAAAAAAAGACCTGGAACTTACTGTGGCACAGACCATGAACTCCTTATTGCCAAATTCAGACTTAAATTGAAGAAAGTAGGGAAAACCACTAGACCATTCAGGTATGACCTAATCAAATCCCTTATGATTATACAGTGGAAGTGACAAAAAGATTCAAGGGATTAGATCTGATAGACAGAGTGCCTGAAGAACTATGGACAGAGGTTTGGGACATTGTACAGGAGGCAGGGATCAAGACCATCCTCAAGGAAAAGAAATGGAAAAAGCAAAATGGTTGTCTCAGGAGGCCTTACAAATAGCTGTGAATAGAAGAGACATGAAAGACAAAGGAGAAAAGGAAAGATATACCCATTTGAACGCAGAGGTCCAAAGAATGCAAGGAGAGATAATTTTATTTTAATTTTTATTTATATTTTGGCTGCTCCACAAGGCATGTGGGATCTTAGTTCCCTGACCAGGGACTGACCCTGTGCTCCCAGAAATGGAAGTGCATATTCTTAACCACTGGACTGCCAGGGAAGTCCTGCAAGGAGAGATAAGAAAGCCTTCCTCAGTGATTAGTGCAAAGAAACTGAGAAAAACAATAGAATGGGAAAGACTAGAGATCTCTTCAAGAAAATTAGAGATACCAAGGGAAAATTTCATGCAAAGATGGGCACAATAAAGGACAGAAATGGTATGAAACTAACAGAAGCAGAAGATATTAAGAAGAGGTGGCAACAGTACACAGAAGAACTATACAAAAAAGATCTTCATGACCCAGATAATCACAGTGGTGTGATCACTCAGCTAGAGCCAGACATCCTAGAATCTAAAGTCAGGTGGACCTTAGGAAGTATCACTACGAACCAAGCTAGTGGAGGTAATGGAATTCTAGTTGAGCTATTTCAAATCCTAAAAGATGATGCTGTGAAAGTGCCGCACTCAATTTGCCAGCAAATTTGGAAAACTCGGCAGTGGCCACAGGACTGGAAATGGTCAGTTTTCATTCCAATCCCAAAGAAAGGCAGTGCCAAAGAATACTCAAATTACCTCACAATTGCACTCATCTCACATGCTTGAGAAGTAATGCTCAAAATTCTCCAAGCCAGACTTCAGCAGTATGTGAACCACGAACTTCCAGATGTTCAAGCTGGATTTAGAAAAGGCAGATGAACCAGAGATCAAATTGCCAATATCCGCTGGATCATCAAAAAAGCAAGAGAGTTCCAGAAAAACATCTANAAGTCACAGAAGAGGCAGGTTCAATCCCTGGGTCAGGAAGATCTCCTGAGGAAGGAAATGGCAACCCACTCCAGTGTTCTTGCCTGGGACATCCCATGACAGAAGATCCTGGTGGGCTATAGTCCGTGAGGTCACAAAAAGTTGGGCAGAACTGAGCACACACACAAAACAAAACAGAGAAACTGGGAGCTAACCTACAAAGCAAATAGTGCATCCCCCAATGTATTGCAGCTCGAATGCACCAGAGGCCCATGGCTGGCAGGCAGCTTCTTCAGGTGCCCACCCGGAGGCCTAGGTTCCTTCTATCTTGTGGGTCCATCCTTTACACATTGTCATCTGTATGCATCCAGCAGAAGAGGCGAACAACATCAATTGGAAGCATAACACAGACATGTTGGCTCATAATCCCCTGTCTGGAAAATAAATTCGGTCACACACACGCATTTTACTGAAAAGGTGAAGAAGCGGAGGATTACATTTTAAGAGACAGTTGACTACCACAACACATTACAATGGATAAATATAATTTATTCACAATCACTTCTACAAATTGAGTAGAAAGAAACACAACAGAAAATTGAGTAAAGGCTATACACTTACAGACACAAAAATATGACCAAAGCAGAAATGCATATCACCAATAAAGAGCCTTTCCACCTCACTGCCGTACCATGCTAAGGCACTTCAGTTGTGTCCAACTTTGTGCTGCCCTATGGACTATAGCCTGCCAGGCTCCTCTGTCAGTGGGTTGCCATTTCCTCCTCCAAGGGATCTTTCTGACCCAGGGATCTCTTAAGTCTTCTGCATTGGCAGGTGGGGTCTTTCCAACTAGCGCCACATGGGAGGCCCTTCAATCTCAGTAACTGTCAGGAAAATGCAACTTAAAATAACAATAATGTATCATTGTCAAATACTTTGAAAAGCAATACCAAGTACTGGTGAGTATTCAGGGAAGTAGGCATTCTCATACATTGCTAATGGAAGTGGAAAGAATAATAACTTTAAAGGAAAATAATCTGCAAAGATATATTAAAATATAATTATACTCTCTAAACAGCAACCTAACTTTTGGGAAACTGTTTGCAGTGGCTGCTGCATTGTACCACCCCCATCCCTACCCACTGGCTCCGGGAATCTCCCTCCAGGGAAGGGAGGGCCGCTGACTGAAGCAGTCCTTCACCCAGGTGCCACGAGTGCTACCTGCTGATCATTCACATCTGTGTCCCTTTTGGGGAGTTTTTCCTCCACAGAAGGAATCTGTCTAACCCTGGGCTGTATATATCCTCCCAAGGGGCAGCCTACCTGTACTGACTGGTGAACCCAGAGGGTGTAAAGGCTAGCCTCCTGATGTCTGTTGGGGATATCCTTCAAGGACTGGCTCAGTGAAGAAAAATACATGACTTCTCACAAGAGTATCTGCAAAAGTCATTACATATCAGAATGGCAAAAGATGGTTTTATTAGTGAGTCAGTAAGTCATAGAAAAGGAGCTTCAGATTTTACCTATTTGGATACTAGTATTAGATGAGTAACTTCATTTGTTTAGGTATTTGTTTGTTTGTTGATCTCAAAGCACAAAATTGTCTTCCTTAAAACTGCATTATGTATGTTCAAGGTTTCATCGGATTACAATAGAGCAGATGGTCAATTTTGCTTTTTCAAGAATTTTTAATCTACTACTAAGGTCACCCTGCTTATTTAACTTATATGCAGAGTACATCATGAGAAATGCTGGGCTGGAAGAAGCACAAGNCAGATGTTCAAGCTGGATTTAGAAAAGGCAGAGGAACCAGAGATCAAATTGTCAACATCCGTTGGATCATCAAAAAAGCAATAGCATTCCAGAAAAACATCTATTTCTGCTTTATTGACTATGCCAAAGTCTTTGACTGTGTGGATCACAACAAATTGTGGAAAATTCTTCAAAAGATGGAAATACCAGACCACCTGACCTGCCTCCTGAGAAATCTGTATGCAGGTCAAGAAGCAACAGTTAGAACTGGACATGGAACAACAGACTGATTCCAAATCCAGATAGGAGTACCTCAAGGATGTATATTGTCACCCTGCTTATTTAACTTATATGCAGAGTACATCATGAGAAATGCCAGACTATATGAAGCACAAGCTGGAATCAAGATTTCCAGGAGAAATATCAATAACCTCAGATATGCAGATGACACCACCCTTATGGCAGAAAGCGAAAAGGAACTAAAGAGCCTCTTGATGAAAGTGAAAGAGGAGAATGAAGAAGTTGGCTTAAACCTCAACATTCAAAAAACTAAGATTGTGGTATCCGGTCCCATCACTTCATGGCAAATAGATGGGGAAACAATGGAAATAATGACAGACTTTATTTTTTTTGGGTTCCAAAATCATTGCAGATGATGACTGCAGCCATGATATTAAAAGATGCTTACTCCTTGGAAGGAAAGTTATGACCAACCTAGACAGCATATTAAAAAGCAGAGACATTATTTTGCCAACAAAGGTCCATCTGGTCAAAGCTATGGGTTTTCCAATGGTCATGTATGAATGTGAGAGTTGGACTATAAAGAAAACTGAGCACTGAGGAATTGATGCTTTTGAACTGTGATGTCAGAGAAGACTCTTGAGAGTCCCTTGGTCTGCAAAGAGATCCAACCAGATCCATCCTAAAGGAAATCAGTCCTGAATATTCATTGGAAGGACTGATGCTGAAGCTGAAATTCCAATACTTTGGCCACCTGATGCAAAGAACTGACTCATTGGAGAAGACCCTGATGCTGGGCAAGATTGAAGGCAAGAAGAAAAGGGGACAACAGAGGATGAGACGGTTGGATGGCATCACCAACTCAATGGACATGAGTTTGAGCAAACTGTGGGAGTTGGTGATGGACAGGAAAGCCTGGCATGCTTCAGTCCATGAGATCACAAACAGTTAGACATGACTGAGCAAGTAAACTGAACTGACTGAACTATACAGTCCATGGAATTCTCCAGGCCAGAATACTGGAGTGAGTAGCTCTTCCCTTCTCCAGGGGATCTTCCCAACACGGATTTAACGCAGGTCTCTCTGTTGTAGGCAGATTCTTTACCAGCTGAGCCACCAGGAAAGCCCAAGAATACTGGAGTGAGCAGCCTATCCCTTCTCCAGGGGATCTTCCCAACCTACAAATTGAACTGGGTTCTCCTGCGTGAATGGTAAAGAGCAGATAGCGTCACATATGTGAAATACATAGTATAGTGCACAGTTCATAGCAAGAGCCCAGCAGATAGTAGTCATGCATACTGCTATGGTTACTTGTGGAGAACTCTATTTCTTATGCATACTTTCAGACATCTGCTGAAGACCCTTCTGTTCATAAAATCTAAATGTACATAAAGTACAGAACAGTGTCTTGTTATTGTTTAAAGCAAACACCTTTACTCTAAGGTACACTTTGGTTTTTAGCAGTAACTCTCTCCCCCAATTTTATGACCATAAGTATTAGTTGGGAATATACATAGGATAACAAGAATGTAAATATTCTATTTTGATGGACAAAAATATGAATCTTGTTAATTGCAGGATTTTATTTGGTGAATAAAATAACAGAAAGGAAATAATGCCATCAGTTCAGTTCAGCTGCTCAGTCATGTTCAACTCTTTGTGACCCCATGGACCACAGAACACCAGGCCTCCCTGTCCATCACCAACTCCCAGAGTTTACCCAATCTCATGTCCGTTGAGTCGGTGATGCCATCCAACCATCTCTTCCTCTGTTGTCCCCTTCTCCTCCTGCCCTCAATCTTTCACAGCATCAGGGTCTTTTCAAATGAGTCAGCTCTTTGCATCAGGTGGCCCAAATATTGGAGTTTCAGCGTCAACATCAGTCCTTCCAATGAACACCCAGGACTGATCTTTAGGATGGACTGGTTGGATCTCCTTACAGTCCAAGGAACTCTCAAGAGTCTTCTCCAATAACAGTTCAAAAGCATCAATTCTTCAGCACTCAGCTTTCTTTAAAGTCCAGCTCTCACATCCATACATGACCACTGGAAAAACCATAGCCTTGACTAGATGGACCTTTGTTGGCAAAGTAATGTTTCTACTTTTCAATATGCTGTCTAAGTTGGTCATATCTTTCCTTCCAAGGAGTAAGCATCTTTTAATTTCCTGGTTGCAGTCACCATCTGCAGTGATTTTGGAGCCCCTCAAAATAAAGTCAGCCACTGTTTCCACTGCTTCCCCATCTATTTGCCATTAAATGGGAGCTCATTATTGGGAGCCTCTTCTGACAGGAAGAAGGGAGACCAGGATTGGCTAGAGTTTCTCTTGACCACTGCCATCTGCCAAAATCTTAGTTCTGTCAAAACCGCCTCTCAGGAACCTGACTCACAAAGCATCACCCTGTGGTCTCTGTCCATTTTTCTCTCTCGTCAATCTTACTGTAATCCCACCAGGATCATGGGGACCAAGGCCACAGCAGGTACATCATGGAGCAGGTGCCACCTCAGCCAGTGAGCCCATCTCTGACTCTGGACATGATTATTTTGAACATCTGTGGCTGGCTCTATTAATTGTCTTCCTTGTGCAACTATATTTTTAGCAAAACAGGATAGAATCCTTATATTTGATTTGGTGCTACGGAGCCTTACATAGGAAGTAAACTAACTGCAGTGGTTTTAATGTGGAATGACTTGTTTCTGTTTCCTTCCGTTTTAGGGTATGAGTCTGTTATTTCTAACATGAGGCGAATTTAAGTAATGTTCCAGTACTTGTGTGTGTGTTTAAGGGTTCCTATCCTGTTATTTCCCTTCACGACCTTTCTTTCTTTGGTTACTGGATTCTTCATTTTATTTTGTTTGTGTTTTAGATGCTGGCCCACTGCACCTCCAAAGGTTGTTAGCATTTGTCAGCTTTCAGAATGACAGTTCTGCTCACTATAGGAGACAAGTCATTTTCTTCCTGAAGAAAGGGGAAGCTAATCTCCTCCCACAGTAACATGTTNCACTGCACCTCCAAAGGTTGTTAGCATTTGTCAGCTTTCAGAATGACAGTTCTGCTCACTATAGGAGACAAGTCATTTTCTTCCTGAAGAAAGGGGAAGCTAATCTCCTCCCACAGTAACATGTTTTGAGAAACATAATGCAGTGGGAAAATGTACCAATTATTTCACTGCCGAGTGTCTCCCTTTCACTAGATAGACAATCATATCAACATTTTCCGATTTTTTGATTCCTTTTTTTTTTCTTTTGCAGTTTTATAACACAACTCTCCTCTTGCAAAGTTAAAGTTGATGTTAAAGAAAATGAATGAATGTTCCATGAACTGTATGAGTGATAATGTATTGCCATGTGGTTCTGGGCAGCTATCATTTGAGATTTCATTTCTGTTGATAGCTTCCGTCCAAGCCCTTTAGCAAGAACATTTGTTTTCCATTACACAGGGTCAGCGGTGGGGAAGATGGCTGGATCGGTTAGATATTCTTTGTGAATTTGGCAGGGGAAGTTAAGTAGAGGGTGTTTATTACATATCCACTTCACTCTGACCTCTTGAACGATTAGAGGGCAATGGGAAGAAGGGAATAACTTCTTCTATGAGTCCATGTGGAAACCAGTTTGTGCATTGCTTTAGACACACAGTCTGACCTGAGTTCAGGTCCTGGCTCCTGCACATGCTGGCTAGGTGGCCTTGGGCAAGTTGCCAAGCTTCTCTGCGGCCTACTTAGTGCATCTGTAAAATGGAGACAGTCATAGGACCTTCTCTGTAGGCTGCTTCTGAGGGTTAAGGACCCAGTGTACTCAGCGCAGCATCTGGTAGTCAAAAACAGGCTTTAGGGGACGTTCTTGGCAGTCTGGTGGTTAAGACGCCAAGCTTCCAATGCGAAGGGTGTGGGTTAGACCCCTTATCAAGAACTATGCCATATAGTGTGGACAAAAAAACACATGTATGTGTGTGTATATATATATATAAGTTAAATGACTTTAAGATGATTTTAAGTCCTTATAATGTAAAATTGGTGCATGTTTGCTCATCCTTGTCTAACTCAATGAAACTATGAGCCATGCCATGTAGGGCCATTCAAGACAGATGGGTCATGGTGGAGAGTTCTGACAAAATGTGGTCCACTGGAGAAGGAAATGGCAAGCCACTTCAGTATTCTNAATGTAAAATTGGTGCATGTTTGCTCATCCTTGTCTAACTCAATGAAACTATGAGCCATGCCATGTAGGGCCATTCAAGACAGATGGGTCATGGTGGAGAGTTCTGACAAAATGTGGTCCACTGGAGAAGGAAATGGCAAGCCACTTCAGTATTCTTGCCTTGAGAACTCTATGAAAAGCATGAAAAGTCAAAAAGATTGGACACTGAAAGATAAACTCCCCAGGTCAGTAGGTGCCCAATATGCTATTGGAGATCAGTGGGGAAATAACTCCAGAAAAAATGAAGGGACGGAGCCAAAGCAAAAACAACCCAGTTGTGGATGTGACTGGTGATGGAAGCAAGGTCCAATGCTGTAAAGAGCAATATCTGTCTCTTATACACATCTAGGTCAGTAGGTGCCCAATATGCTATTGGAGATCAGTGGGGAAATAACTCCAGAAAAAATGAAGGGACGGAGCCAAAGCAAAAACAACCCAGTTGTGGATGTGACTGGTGATGGAAGCAAGGTCCAATGCTGTAAAGAGCAATATTGCATAGGAACCTGGAATATGAGGTCCATGAATCAAGGCAAATTGGAAGTGGTCAAATAGGAGATGGCAAGAGTGAGTGTTGACATTCTAGGAATCAGTGAACTAAAATGGACTGGAATGGGTGAATTTAACTCAGATGACCATTATATCTACTACTATGGGCAAGAATCCATTAGAATAAATGGAGTGGCCATCATAGTCAACAAAAGAGTCTGAAATGCAGTACTTGGATGCAATCTCAAAAACAACAGGATGATCTCTGTTCATTTCCAAGGAAAACCACTCAATATCACAGCAACCCAAGTCTATGCCCTGACCAGTAATACTGAAGAAGTTGAAGTTGAATGGTTCTATGAAGACCTACAAAACCTTCTAGAACTAACCCCCAAAAGATGTCCTTTTCATTATAGGGGACTGAATGCAAAAGTAGGAAGTCAAGAAATACCTGGAGAAACAGGCAAATTTGGCCTTGGAGTACAGAATGATGTGCAGGTACGTGGGTGCTGCCCTCTTAATCATGAACTCTAGATCCTCAGTTAAAAAAAAGGCAAGGTATTTTCTTCTTCAATTAGAAGTCGGACACGACTGAAGCGACTTAGCAGCATAGCAGCAGCAGCAGCAGTGGATCTTACTGAGTAACAGGTTCCATCACTAAGTAGTCAGATCAGTGTTTAATTTTTTATTGCAAAGTGACATAAAATGAACTCAGCTGACTTAAAATGAAAAATAAATGTACTGGATCAAGACACTACATGCTTGCTTTGTTCCACAGTTACAATGACGACTTCCTGGCTGGGTTTCCTCTCTGTCCATCTGCTCCTTAATTTTATCCCACTTATCAAGGCAAATATAAATAAAATAAATATTACATAAAGTACACAGACTCAAGGTGGTGGCTACCTTGTGTTGGTCAGAGAATTTCTTTTTTGTGCTGAAGTGCATGTATCTTTAAAATCTTGATGAGTGCTATAATTTAATATTAATGACTTTTAAAAACTTCATTTGCATAAGTGCTTGCATCTGATAAACATTTTATTTACAGAGACCTCTCTAAGCACTGTTAAAGGCTTTCAAACAAAGAACTCAAGGCAGATGAAGTAAAACAAAGCAGATTTCAGATTCACTGAAACGCAGCTACGAATTCCAAAGACTTGATAAAAACCTGGCAAGTCACTCTTGTGTGATGCCAAACAACATCACATCTGGAGACATTTTGAAAGTAAATGTTTCATTTTCTACATGCAAAGTGTTATACTTTGGCTTCAGATTTCTTCCTCATTTAGAAAATCTTTGGAACTTCCTTGGCAGTCCAGTGGTTAAGACTGAGTTCCACAGAAGAGATCACGGGTTCAGTCCCTGGTAAGGGAACTAAGATCCCACATGCGTGAGACTTAGCCGAAAGAAGGAAAAAATAAATGAATAAAAGAGAATGTATTTTTTTTAAGCAAGAAAGAAACATCTTTCATTATGTATTGAAGTGAAGTGAAGTGAAGTCGCTCAGTCGTGTCCGACTCTTTGCGACCCCATGGACTGTAGCCTACTAGGCTCTTCTGTTCATGGGATTTTCCAGGCAATAGTCCTGGAGTGGATTGCCATTTCCTTCTCCAGGGGATCTTCCCAACCCAGGGATCGAACCCGGGTCTCCTGCATTGTAGACAGACGCTTTACCGTCTGAGCCACCAGGGAAGTCCATCATGTATTAATTACAATCTAAGATGACAAGGACAAGAAAAGAAGGTGTCAAGCACAGGTCTTCAGGGTGTGAGCACAAAGCCAGGGCACAGGCGGTGGCAGTCATCTTCACCGGCCTTTAGCTTTTACAGAGATCTATAGAAAAGTGAGTATTTTTCATTTGCTGCCTTGTTTGCAAGGTGTTTGCATGCTAAATCGCTTCAGTCGTGTCCGGCTCTTTGCGACCCCATGGACTGTAACGTATCAGGCTCCTCTGTCCATGGGCTTCCCAGGCAAGAATACTGGAATGGGTTGCCATTTCCTTTTCCAGGAGATCTTCTCAACCCAGGGATAAACCTGGGTCTCTTATGTCTCCTGCATTGGCAGCTCGGTTCTTTACTACTAGCGTCACCAACATGACTATACAAAATGTTCTGGTGCCATGTGACCATCTTTATCCATGACATTGTGCAAAATTCTATTTTAGCTTATTGCAAACATATACATATCAGAGTGTTTAGTACTCATCTTGGTATTTCACTTGAGATGCCCCCTGTATTTATTTTTAATATTTTCATAGATGCACAACTCTCAATGAACATATGAGCAGAGCAATGGAAATTCTAATGGCACTGTAATTGTCTTGGTCTGTCTCAGAATCCTGGGTATTATCAAACATAAAAACCAAAGACACCTTCTAGGACAAAATTTTGCACTTATAGTAAAAGCTCAGTTGAGCAGATCAGAGATCGTAAAGGAAGGTCTAGATAAAAGAAAGGCAAAGAGAGGAGGAAAACAGGTCTCAGAAATTATGAGTCCATATCTGATACCATATCCTGAAACCAACATAAAAGAGGAAAAGAAGAAAAAAAAATAAGTTTAGAGTTTGGAGGGTTCAATCTCTCAAAAAAAGAAAGAAAGAAATCAGTTTTACTTAAAAAAAATCTGAAGAAAAAAATCTCAACCAATTTTCATATAAAATTATCATAAGAAAAACAAATACAAAATAATTTCTCTAAGGACCATAAAAGCATGCCAGAAAGACTTCTTTTTTCCACAAAACAGTTGTACCACAAAGGAAAACACATAGCAGTCTCACAAGACCTCAATGCAAAAAATTTGAAATAGAATTTGTATACTCTGAACAAGCAGGTTCATTGAAGAAATACAAGAGTGGTTCAATATTAGAAGTTCACTAATAACATTCATCATATTAATAGAGGTAAGGGAAAGTCAAACCAGCAAGGAGAGCAAACTAGTCAATACTAGAGGAAGTCAACCCTGAATACTCATTGGAAAGACTGATGCAGAAGCTCCAGTACTTTGGTCACCTGATGCAAAGAGCCAAGTCATCAGAAAAGACCCTGATGCTGGGAAAGATTGAGGGCAGGAGGAGAAGGGGACCACAGAGGATAAGATGGTTGTTCCCTGCTGTCCTGGGCTCAGCTGGGAGAAGGGAGAGAAAGGGAATCAGCTGACCCCCAAGCCCTGAAGACTTTAGGAGGCAGGAAAGTCTTGGCTTGAAGCCAGCTGGCCAGAGGATTTGGGAAGAGACTCAGTGTGTGTATGCTTGTGAGCAAGTGTGTGTATGTGCCTGTGAGATTAGTGTCATCACTGATCTGTGTAGGTGTGTTTGAGGAGTGTGTCTATATGAACTGGGTTATGATTGATTTTCTTTCTGTGTCATACCATGTCTGGCTACGTCTCTCAGGTATGAGTGTGTTGTATATGTTATAGTGGGTGTGTAGCTATACAGCTCTATAGGTGGTGTGACTGTGTGGTGGTGGATATATTGTAGCCATGCATTTTTGTGTATATTTGTGTAAATGATGTCTTGCAAAAAACTATCTTCCTGTGTAGGTGATGATGTATGTAATTGTTCATGTCTTTCTATTTTGGTTTATTTGTATGTGAAAATCTACATACTTTGTTTATTTTGTACATTACTTTATCTCTCCTGTGATGCTGGATGTAACTTTTTCTCTAGGCAGTAATTCCTTTTCTCTTGTGATGGGGTACTCTGTATGTGATCAGTGCCAGGTAGGTACCTCTGTGAGTGTTGCTTCACTTCTGAGTGATGTGAGTATGGGAGTATCTTTCTGATCACCGCCTGGGAGGGTGATCATGTATGACTGTCTCTGGCAACATGTGCATATATGTGTGTGCATGTGCTGTATACTTCCTTTTACTCATCACCACATAAAGATGTGGTTATTGGATATGGGCTTGGTTGTGCCAGGGAGGATGAGGCAAGGCATGCATGGTTATGTTGGTGGGTCCAGTGAGGTCAAGTTAGATAAAAGGTCACAGGTAGGGGACTGAGGCAGCTCCGCAGTGGGATGGTGGAAAGGTACAGGCTTTAATGCCACAGTCCTGAATTCAATTCCTAGATCTGTCCCTGATCAGGTCAGTGGCATAGCAAGTTACTTAAACTGAGTCTCACTTTCCACATCTGTAAAATAGGGATATTCATAGCTATGGCATATAGTCATTGCAGGATTAGGGACACAGGATGTCATACAACTACCCTGGCACCTAAGAGTAATAAAACAGTAGTAGTAGTAGCAGTAACAGTAGTAGTGGTAGTAATAATAAGAAGTTATTAAGTGCTTACTATTACATATTTAATCCTTTACTGCTCACATCAATTCTAGAAGTGTTCTTACTCTTTTGGAGATGAGTAAACTGAGGCACAGAGTATAAATAACCAAGATCAGACAGCTAGGAAAGGCAGAGTACCTTCTCAGCAAATGATAGCTTTATTTGGATAGTAGATGCTTCCTGAAACTACTGCTGATGTTCATGTGAGCATTGGAGGGGAAGGTGCATTAGACCCACAGCACTTCATTCCTACTTATAGGGGCCTTCTTCTCAAGTCACCCCTCACCCTCGGTGGCCCACAACCCAGCGGAATTGTCGCCTCCTGGGACTCTTTTGGGGGCTGGACAAAAGGAGTCTGAGGAGGAGACAGTCCCCCCACGCTCCTGGCCGCCTCTTTCCAGCCTTGATCGACACCAAAGACTCCGTAATCTTTCTCTGCCCCGAGGGGAGCAGCAGCGTTTGTGAAACAGATTTTTACAAAATGTTTTGACCCTGCTCTCCCCTATCGCCCCCTCCTCCCCCGCATCCCTGCCTGGCACCGTGTCACCTAATTAAATCAGCCTTCGCGGGCGTCTCCGCTCCCTGCTAATTGTGCCCTGGGCCGGCTTCCGGAGGTCGCTCTCCCCATCCCAGTACCCGCCCCCAACAACTCCCAAGGACAACAGGGGCTGGGGTGGGCGCCTGCTGGGGCCGTGTGGCGGGCAAAGATCTCCTAGGGGCCTCCTGTGGCTATTTCCGTGATCCTCCCCTTGTGGCTATTCTGCAACTCTGGAGACTGAGTCATCGGTTCTAACTCCCTCCTGGCCCTGCTTCCATAGATCAAGGACAGGGGCCCAGTCTTAAATGACCCGGGGCCTCGAGGAGGCCAGCCGGAGCGTATCCGGGTAATTGTCTCTGCCAGACGCATTGCCGAAGCAGGCGGCTTGGAAAATCCCGGATTTCTTTCCCCTTCACCGCCGTGCCAGGCCGGGCGGAAGCCAGGCGGCTTTATTTACAGATCCTTTCGCAGGCGGTGGTAGAGGCTGGGCTGGGAGAGCGCTGGCCGCCGCCACCTCTGTCCAGGGTGCTGATCGCACGCAGTGCTGGGTGTCTCTCCCGCGTTTGCCGGGATGTTAACAATGACTAAAAATCAGTATAGGCGACTGTTACAGAAAGATTACCAGGAGCCAGGCACTGAGCTAAGGGCTCCCAAACTCTGTATAATTTAATTCTCACAGCAACCTTAAAAAGAAATATTTTCCCATTTTAAAGATGAGAAAACCGAGACTTCTACAGGTTAAAGAGCTGGAGTTGGGGATGGTTAGGGGAGAATTTCACTCTGTCATGTCTGATTTCTTCCATTATTTTTTCTTTTAATAACCCAAAATATGTTCATGTAATACTTGTGCATTAAAAATAAGCTTGAAAATTTCAAAAATTTTTTCTTCACTTAAGATGTTCTTCCGGGCAAATGACTGAGGTTCTTCAAAGAGAAGGGAAAGAGAGAGATAATAATCAAATACATTGTGAGTGGAGCTTGTTTAGTTCCTTACTGAACAAGCTAAATGTAAAAAAAAATGAAATATTTGAATATGGACTGAGTATTTGATGATTTATGGAATTATTACCAATTTTCTCAGATATGATAATGACATTGTGTATGTGTGTGTGTGTTAACTCTTTCTGGGAAGGAAAGGCAAGAAAACCTCTTTAACTGTTAAATTTTTGGTTAAAAAGAGCTGTTAAGTGACCTGCCCAAGATTACTTAAGAGTTCCTTCTCTCAACCACTCTGGCAGCTCACCATCAGCAGATCTGAGCAGATCTACAGCTTGGTGTGTTATACAAGTCTGTCTACAAGTTTATGTGGTCATCTCTGCTTGGGTTGACATAAGTGTTGGTGTTGTTTCTTTGTGTGTGAGATCTCTGTGTAGCAAATTTTAAGTGCTAACTGTATGCCAGATTTTCTATAATAATATCTTACAGCACTTTAAACTCAGAACAATCCTGAGAGGGGAGACTTGCTATTCCAGTGTCGCAGATGCAAGGAACTGAGGCAGAGAAAGTAATTTTCCTGTGGTCTTCTACTAAGGGATGGAACTGGAACCCAGGTATTTTCACTCTGCTCCCTAATGTTCTTGGTAATTGCTTAAACCACAGTGGCCTTAATAGTGTATGCAAGACCTGAGTGTGACTTCATCTATGGGTGGAAGTAAGGAACTGTGTATGTAGTCACAGGAGCACTCCTCTTCCTTTGATGCCCTGGGGTGGAAGATGCAGGGAATTACAGATTAGCAAGAAAAGAGAGTTGATTTGAAATGAACTAATCAACGGGGATGATCAAATCCACTAAAGATGATATGATCTGAAGAATTTATCTGGTGACAAAACAGATCTAAATTTTATTTGGAAGCTGGAATCTTTCTCTCTATAATGATAAAGTCATATTGAGCACCTGCCAGGCCCCAGTCTCTCTCATCTATAAAGATACCTAGAAGCTATGTATATATAGCACAGCATCTGGGACAGAATAAGAATTCAGTTTTTTTAAAAAAAGACCTTTGTTATCAAAGAAAGAAGCACAATATAATTCATGGAAGCCAGACTTGGAGTCAGAGAGGGGATAATCTCAAAACCCACTAGTTGGGTGACCTTGGGCAAGCAATTTAACCTCTCCAGGCCTCACTTCCCTTTTCTGTGATAAAGAGATAATCACACTTAAAGAGACTGTAAAAATTAAATGAGATAATGCATAAAGTGCTTGGCATAGTGCCTAGCACATAGTAAGTGTCCAATAAATGTTAGTAGTTATTACTCTGTGCTAGGTGCTTTACATACATTCTCTCTGAACCCTGGCATCACCCCATAAGGTATTTGATATTCCAATTCAGGCTTCTTTGTATTCCAGATTCATACTTGTTCCATTCACCTGGCTGCCTGCCTCTTTAAGAGCTGTCTGTTTTATGTGAATGTTGGTCCATCTAGTCAAAGCTATGGTTTTTCCAGTAGTCATGTATGGATGTGAGAGTTGGACTATAAAGANGATGGTGATTGCAGCCGTGACATTAAAAGGCACTTACTCCTTGGAAGGAAAGTTATGACCAACCTAGACAGCATATTAAAAAGCAGAGACATTACTTTGCCAACAAAGGTCCATCTAGTCAAGGCTATGGTTTTTCCAGTAGTCACATATGGATGTGAGAGTTGGACTATAAAGAAAGCTGAGTGCCGAAGAATTGATGCTTTTGAACTGTGGTGTTGGAGAAGACTCTTGAGAGTCCCTTGGACTGCAAGGAGATCCAACCAGTCCATCCTAAAGGAAATCAGTCCTGAATATTCATTGGAAGGACTGGTGTTGAAGCTGAAACTCCAATACTTTGGCCACCTGATGCAAAGAGCTGACTCATTAGAAAAGACCCTGATGCTGGGAAAGATTGAGGGCAGAAGGAGAAAAGGACGACAGAGGATGAGATGGTTGGATGGCATCATCAACTCAATGGACATGAGTTTGGGTAGGCTCTGGAACTTGGTGATGGACAGGGAGGCCTGGCGTGCTGTGGTTCATGGGGTCGCAAAGAGTCGGACTCAACTGAGATTGAACTGAACTGAATGGGAGGAACTGATTCATTGGAAAAGACCGTGATGCTGGGAAAGGTTGAGGGCAGGAGAAGAAGGGGACAACAGAGGATGAGATGGCTGGATGGTATCACTGACTCAATGGACATGAGTTTGAGTAAAGTCCAGGAGTTGGCAATGGACAGGAAGCCTGGCGTGCTGCGGTCCATGGTCAGACACGACTGAGTGACTGAAGTGAACTGAAATTTTGGAGAGTAATCCCTTATCTGTCACATCATTTGCAAATATTTTCTCCCAATCTGTGGGTTGTCTTTTCATTTTATTATTTCCTTTGCTGTGCAAAAGCTTTTGAGATTGAGTAGGTCTCCTTTGTTTATGCTTGTTTTTATTTCCATTATTCTGGGAGATGGATCGAAAAATATGTTGCTGTGATTTATGTCATAGAGTGTTCTGCCTATGTTTTCCTCTAGCAGTTTTATAGTGTCTGGTCTCACATTTAGGTCTTTAATCCATTTTGAGCTTATTTTTGTGTATGGAGATAAGGAATGATCTAAACATGATTCAGAGAAAAACATGATCTGAAAGAATACATGCATGCCAATGTTTACAGCAGCAGTGTTTACAATAGCCGAGACACGGAAGCAACCTAAATGTCCATCGATAGAGGAATGGATAAAGAAGATGTGGTACATATATACAATAGAATATTACTCAGCCATTAAAAGGAATGAAATAATGCCATCTGCAGCAACATGGATGGATCTAGAGAGTGTCACACTGAATGAAGTAAGTCAGACAGAGAAGGAGAAATATTGTATGACATCCATTATATGTGGAATCTAAAAAGAAATGATATAAATGAAGTTACTTACAAAACAGAAAGAGACTGACAGACTTAGAAAATGAACTTACAGTTGCTAGGAGGAAGGGACAGTTAGGGACTTTGGGAAGGTCACATACCACTGCTGTATTTAAAATGGATAACCAACAAAGACCTATGGTACAGCACAGGGAACTCTGCTCAATGTTATGTGCCAGGCTGGTTGGGAGAGTGTTTGAGGAAGAATAGAATCATGTAGATGTATGGCAGAGTCCCTTCGCTGTTCACCTGAAACTACCACCACACTGTTAATCAGTTATACTCCAATATAAAATAAGAAGTTTAAGTTTTTTTTAAAATAAGATATGGTATATGTATATATAATGGAATACTACTTAGCTATAAAAAAGTGAAAATTTGCCATTTGCAGCAACATGGATGGTAGAACCTACCAGAATTCATTCATTCCTTGGTTCCTTCCTTCATGGATCCATTTATTCATGTAGTCAGCAAACACTTATCAAGCATCTACTACAGGCTAGAGACTGTCCCAGTGTCAGATAATACACTAATGAATGCCATAGTCTCCCCTGCCCCCTCTTTTTTTTTTTTTTCTAGCTTATATTCTAGTGATAGGAGACAGAGAGTAAGCAAGTAAACCAAGAAATGAACAAAATAATTCTCAAAAAAAAAAAAAAGTGGATGATATTTACCCAAGAAAAAATGAAGATATACATCCATACAAAAGCTGTATGTGAGACAGCTTGATTCATAATCACCAAAACTGAAAACAAATCTAATACCCATTAACTAAAGAAAGAATAAACAAACTGCAGTCTAGCCACACAATGGACTACTACTCAGCAACAGAAAGGAAGACATTACTGATACATGCAACAACATGAATTGAAAGAAGCCAGACTCCAACAGCTTATACACTGTATGATGTCATTCATATGATATTTTGGAAAAGATCAGTGGCTGCCAGGAGCTTTGTTTTCTTTCTTTCCTTTTTCTAGGAGCTTTATTTTCTGTAAGAACAACTTAGTGTGTAAGCGAGGTTATAAACTAAAGAAAGTTTGGATCTGGAAAAAAAATCCCCTCCTGGGTGGAGGAAGAGAATAGACTATAAAGGGACATAAAAGAATTGGGGCTGATGGAAATGTTCTATATCTTGATTGTGCTATGCTGTGCTCTGCGTGCGTGCTAAGTTGCTTCAGTCATGTTCGACCCTGTGACCCTATGGACTGTAGCCCGCCAGGCTCCTCTGTCCATGGGATTCTCCAGGCAAGAATACCGGAGTCGGTTGCCATGCCCTCCTCTAGGGGATCTTCCCGATCCAGGGATCAAACCTGCATCTCTTACATCTTCTGCATTAGCAGGCAAGTTCTTTACCACTAGCGCCACCTGGGAAGCAGGTGATTGTGCTGGTGGTAGTTATATGACTGTGTAAGTTTGTCAAAATTCATAGAGTGCACACTTAAAAATTTACTGTATATGAGTTACACCTCAATCAACCTGAAAGAAAAAACTGGATGATGGAATAAAGTGTTAGTCATTCTTTTAGACTGAGTGATCAATGAAGACCTCCTACAGAAGGAGACATTTAATACGTAAAATGAATCTGCAATCTCGTACTTGTTCCTAGGCAAATCACTTCGTGTAGCAGCAAATACCAGATATTAGTCCAATACTCAGTAATCAGAATTTCAAAGATGACTGTAACAAACAAGATCCCTTGATCTTGATCTACAGGGAAGTAGAAAAAGGAATGGAGAAAAATTTTTTCTTTTATTCTGCAAACCATGTGTTTAATTAAGAGAGAATTTATGCAAACCCCACACACCAGGAGGATTTACAAGTGCAAAAATGCAAATTTAGTCTATTTTCAAAAGGTGGTATTGACAAGCACAGTTCAAAAAACCTCACCAGGGAGCCCTTTCAGTCTATACTCTACGTTTCATGATTAAGTATGCGTCTTTTTTTTTTTTTTTGCCTCCATGCATTTTAAGTTGCCAGAAATTATAATTAATCATATAAAGGTCTAAGACTTTAAAAGATAGTGTGTGAGAGACAAGGTCAGAGTTCTTTGCTGCCCTTATCTCCACAGCACTCCAACTCAGAGTCTTGCTGGGAACCACCCCCCCACCCCCCCACTCCCAACCCTTTCCCTTGCAGCTGCCCTCTGAGCACTCCCACAGCCAGCAGCTATGACAGATCCCTCACTGTGGGGAGACACGAGCTGAGTTTCCTTCAGGAGAGGCAGCATATGCTTCAGAAAAATCATACTCTATAGAAGTTTTGGACTGGTGACTCATGTAAACTCCTCCAACAGAGACTTTCTAGGAAAGATGCTTACAAGAGATTAAATTGTCCTCCCTTTTGAGAAAAGGCCAATCCCCTGGGAACCAGTGAAGCTGGGCCTGTAGAACAGTAGAGGAGCTCTGTAATCACTGGGGTGATCCCCTCAGAAGGGGACCAACTTGGAATCACTCAGGACATTTTCCCTCAGAACAGTAGGGTTTTAACTCCCACTATCCAGAGAAGCGAAATGTCAGACTTTGGATGGTTTTTTCAGTTTCCCTGAAGGCACTGGGACCTGAATGTGGAAAGCAGGGTCCTAGTGTGCTTCTACTTCGAATTTGTTGTGACAAGGCCAAATTCCAGCAACTCTTTTGGTCTCTGTGTCAAACAAGGTAAGATATTGTGATTTATAAGAAATACATATTTGGTTATTCAGAAATATATTTCTCATATGCATTTGGTTTTCCTCTAGTCCCTGGCTCACACTCCTAAAACCCTTGGAATTTCCTAAGTGTGTTGAGAGTGATAAAGGCGTCTTTTGTTATGTTAATAAGGTGACTTTTGGAAAGCAGCTAAGGATGGGGGCTGGTTTCCAAGTGATTCTAGGCCTGATTAGAAGGCTGGAACTTTCAGTCCTAGCTCCAGACCTCTGGGGAGAAGCTGTATGTTCAATCAGCTGTCAATGGTCAATGGTTTAATCAATCATGCCTGTGTAATGAAGCCTGCATAAAAATCCAAAAGGACAGTGCTTGCTTCAGCAGCATATATACTAAAACTGGAACAATACAAAGATTAACTTGGCTCCTGCCCAAGGATGATATGTGAATTCATGAAGTGTTCCGTGTTTTTTGATGCAACCACTATGGAGAACAATATGGAGATTCCTTAAAAAAAAAACTAGAAATAAAAATACCATATGACCTAACAATCCCACTACTGTGCATATAGCCTAAGAAAACCAGAATTCAAAATGATACATGTATCCCCACGTTCATTGCAGCACTATTTATAATAGCTAGGACATGGAAGCAACCTAGATGTCTGTCGATAGATGAATGGATAAATAAGTTTGGTTCATATATACAACAGAATATTATTCGGTCATAAAAAAGGAATTTGAGTCAGTTCTAGTGAGGTGTATGAAACTAAAAAGACTGATATACACAGTGAAGTAAGTCAGAAAAACAAATATTGTGTATTAACGCATATATATGAAACCTAGAAAGATGGTACTGATGAACCTGTTTGCAGGGCAGGAATAGAGATGCAGACATAGAGAACACATTTGTGGACAGAGCAAGAGAAGGAGAGGGTGGGACAAATTGAGAGAGTAGCATTGAAACACACATTACCATATGCAAAATAGACAGCTAATGGGAATTTGCTGTATGATGCAGGGAGCTCAATCTGATACTCTGACAACCTAGAGGTGGGGCGTGGGGGGAGGTTCAAGAGGAAGGGGACATACGTATACTTATGGCTGATTCACGGTGTTGTAACCAACACAATGTTGTAAAGCAATTATCCTCCAATTAAAAATAAATACCTTTTTTAAAAAGGACAGGATTTAGAGAGTTCTTAGGTTAGAGAACACGCGGAGATGCAGGGTTTGTGGTGCCTGGAGAGAGCATGGAAGGTCCCTTTCTTCATACCTTGCCTTCTGTATCTCTTCCACCTGGCTGTTCCTGAGGATAAAAGCATTATATCCTTTTACAATAAACTGGTGATTTAATAAATAACGTGTTTTTCCGAGTTCTGTGAGTCATTCTAGCCAATTAATGGAACCTGAGGACAGGGGGTCATGGAGACCTCTGATTTTTAGCCAGTTGGTCAGAAGTACAGATTTGTGACTGGCATCTAAAATGGGAGTGGCGGGTGGTACAGTCTTGTAGGACTGAACCGTCAGTGTGTGGAATCCAATGCTGTCTCTGGTTTGATAGTGTCAGAATTGAGTTGAATTCTCAGGCACCTAATTGGTGTTCCAAGAACTGCTTGTTTGATGTGTGGAAATTCCCCCAGTGTTGGAAATTGAGCCTCAGAACACCATTTATAGGGGTATGAACTTGTAGCTGCTGCACTGTATTGTCATGTCACTGCTCAAACATCAGCCAAGCTGTAGGTACTTTCCTCATTAGATGGGAGGTAGGCCTTGGTGTTGTAGCAGCTTTAGACCCCATGGAACTTCCCATAGGATGAAGGAAGTAAAAAACACATCAAGAGTAACATGGAAACTTACATTACCATATGTAAAATAGATGGACTATAGGAATTTGCTGTATGGCTCAAGAAAACTCAAACAGGGGCTCTGTATCCACCTAGAGGGGTGGGATGGGGAGAGAGATGGGAGAGAGTTTCAAAACGGAGGGGATATATGTATACCTATGGGTGGTTCATGTTGAGGTTTGACAGAAAACAGCAAAATTCTGTAAAGCAAGTATCCTTCAATAAAAAATAAATAATTTTTTTTTTAAAAAAAGGACCCAGTAATACAAGGTAGGATAAATTCGATATTTAATTAACAGTACAGGCGAAAGCCTCTTAGGAAGGAGGAAAAAAATCAATGAAAGCAAAAGGGGAATGCTTCATAAAAGAGAAGGGCTTTAATTGTGCCTTGAAAGATTGGTAGTATTTGGCTAGATGGAGGGAAGAGCCTAGTCATCAGGGAGCGGGGAGTGAAGTCAAGAGCAGAGAAGTCAGGTGGCAGGTGTAGGAGGCGATAAGAGTGTAACTAGAGCAGTGTTTGCTCTGGTGAGTTTTGAGATAAGGTAAAAAGATAGGCTGGTAGATGGAAGAGGGCCTGGCAAAAGACAATGGAAGGATCAGACAGAAGTTCACAGCACATACCTGGGAAGTGAATCCCATAGGTATTCTTCAGAAAGTCTCAAAACCTCATCAGTGGGATGCCTGAATTCCCCAAGCCTGTGACTAGTGATTGTATTGGGTTGCCTGTATTCTTTCCTCTTCATCTTTGAGTATCTTCCAATAGAAGATACTTTATAGACAGGAAGAGCCCATGCAACTTGGGGCATTTGATATTTGCCTGAGGAATTCCTGATACCCTCAATGAACGAGCAGCTAACATGAATCCTGGAAAGAGATTTGGACTCCAAGGCACATAGCAAATGCTCTTCTGTATTTCTGTCCAACAGAACTTTCTCCAGTGATTAAAATGTTTTATATCTGTGCTGTCCAATAGAATCGCACGTGGCACTGAGCACTTGACATGTGGCTGGTTTGACTAGGGATTGAATTTTTAGTTTTATTTAAATCAAATCTTGAGAGTTCCCTGATGGCCTAGTGGTTAGGATTCCGGGCTTTCACTGCTGTGGCCCAGGTTCAATCCCTGGTTGGGGAACTGAGAGCCCACAAGCCATGTGGCACAGCTAAAATAATAATAATAAAAAATTAAATCTAAATTTAAATAACCACACGTAGTTAGTGGCTCCCATGTTGGCTATACAGCTCTAGATGTAAGGAAAAGCTGAAACCTACATTATCTACATTATCTCATAAATTCCTTGTAATGATTTAAAAGAATCTGCACCTCAAAAAGCTTGCACTTACACATTCCAAATCACAAGGGTGGGAAAAACTTAGGAAAGGTCTTTTCCATGGAATCAAAGAAGGATCACATTATGGTGCAGCACATCAGTCCTTGGGATTTATTCTGTCAGCTCCATTCTAGTGGAAATAAAACTGAGTAACAATACTGAAGCAGAAACAATATAACTTGGGTATATAATATAAATGCTATTAACCTTAAATTCAGCTTTATTCTTTGCACTGATGCTAGAAAAAAAACCATAAATTCTCCTTATCCTTTTCCTGTTAGGTTTAAAAATACATTTACATAATACTGAGACACCTAGTACAGATGGACATCTTGTAGGAAAGATCAGTATGTAAAAAATATATCCATCCATCCCAACCATTCACCTATCTCTCCAATCATCTGTCTATCCATCTGCCTATCCACTCATCCGTCCACCCACCTGTCTTTCCATCCATCTATCCATCTACCCATCTACCCATTAATAGATTTTCTCTCATTTGCCCAAATAATAAGAGCTTAATGGAGAGGAATAGAGAAGAAATAGGTGATGGAGTGACATGTTTTTAAGAGTATGCTTCCAGATGATTAATCATACTTAACACTCTTAATAGTATGTTGTTTACAAAGTCAAAGTAATGAATATATGAGAGACTAAAAAATGACAAATGACTAATGCTTCAAAACAGTAAGATGAAAGGCATCATGAGATAATTCATGTCTCAGATAATAAGCCTCATGTTTAGAAGAGGGTCAAAAATCTCGGCTAGAATGGTCCAATTTAGGGCTTTAAGATGGAGGCTTGAGCCAGAATCTAAGTGATGGGCAAGATGACAGATAAAAATCATGATCAAAATTTGGAAGGACCTTAGAAATAATCTAGTTCAAGCCTATTGTACTAGAGATGATTCATATGGGTAGCAATGGCAGGAAACGAAAATGTAGGGCTCTTGATGCTCATTCAACTTTCATGCATCACATGAGATGGGGAGAAGGGTCTTCTAATTAGGAAAGGAGAAAGCATTCTGGAGAATAAGAGTGACACAGCATGAGCAAGGAAGCAGAGCCAGGAACTTGTCGGTGTAACGATCGTGTATGAGGATGTCAATATATGTGAGGAGGGGAAGACAGCATGGTGGGAGAGTATGCTCATTCAACTTTCATGCATCACATGAGATGGGGAGAAGGGTCTTCTAATTAGGAAAGGAGAAAGCATTCTGGAGAATAAGAGTGACACAGCATGAGCAAGGAAGCAGAGCCAGGAACTTGTCGGTGTAACGATCGTGTATGAGGATGTCAATATATGTGAGGAGGGGAAGACAGCATGGTGGGAGAGCAGGACCAATAGGGAAGGGGCTTGAATATAAATCTGCAGTTGGTCAGTGGTGTGAAACATAGAATCCTGGGACTGCCTTGAAGTCTCCCTTTCGTGCCCCAGTATAAACATTTCCAGAAAAAATGCTTTGCTTTTCATATAAACAAAGACAAATTCACCTGGGGAGAGAAAGCTGAAGAAAGGTGGCTGGGATGAGTACTTGCGTATCAGGTCAACCCACAGTGGGCTGATAAGCATCCATCCTGAGTCAGGAGATTTACGATGGGAACTAAGAATCTGCATATTTTTAAGCTCCCCAGTGACTGCAATGATAACCAAGTTTGGAGAGTCTTCTGGTTCATCCTTTTACCAATCCATCAGATACAGACTACCACTTTGGAAAACTCTTTGACAATATTTACAAAATACCTGCCCCCTATGATCCAGCAATTCCTCTCTCAGGCATATACTCTTTTATGTTGCCCAACAGGCATGAATAAGAATACCCAGAGCAGGTTATTATCAACCCCGAACTGGAAACAATTCAATATCTATCAGTATTAAAATGAATAAGTTAACAGGTATATTCATACAAGTCTTCCCTGCTGGCTCAGAGGTTAAAGCATCTGCCTGCAATGTGGGAGACCTGGGTTCAATCCCTGCATCAGGAAGATCCCCTGGAGAAGGAAATGGCAACCCACTCCAGTATTCTTGCCTGGATAATCCCATGGACAGAGGAGCCTGGTGGGCTACAGTCCACGGGGTCACAAAGAGTCGGACACAACTGAGCAACTTCACTTTCACTTTCTTTCACTTTCATATTCATACAATGGAACACTACACGACAATTGAAAAGAATAAACCATTGCTATCTGTACCAACGTGGATGGCTATTCCTGACATAATGATAAGCATTAAGAAGTATGACTCTATTTACGTAAGATTAAAGAACTGGCAAAAATAATACATGGTAATTGAACTCAGAATATGATTGCCTCTCCTCGAGGGTGAGGATTAACTGTAAAGGGACATAAAAAAAAACTCCTAGGGTGCTGGAATTGTTCTATATCTCTATTTGGGTGGTGGTTATGTTGTTATATAGAATATGTGAAAAATACTGAGTTCTATACTTGTTTAGTTTACTGTATAGATTAACCTTGTTGACAAGAAAAAATACAGGTATTGTGTGTGTGTGTATGTATATTTCCTTGCCAACCTTATGAAGTTGTTATAAAACTCCAATAGCTTTGCTTTTTTATTTTTTATTGGAGTATAATTGCTTTACAATGCTGTATTAGTTTCTGCTGTACAATGAAGTGAATCAGCTATATGTATACATATAGTCCCTCCTTCTTGGACCTCCCTCCTTCCCCACCCTTTCAGGTTATCACTGAGTACTGAGCTGAGCTTCCTCTGCTTTATAGCAGGTTCCCACTACCTATCTGTTATACACATGGTAGTGCATATATGTCACTCCTAATCTCCCAATTCATCCCACCATCCCCTTTCCCACCCTGTGTCTACATGTCCATTCTCTATGTCTCTGTCTCTATTCCTGCCCTGGAGATAGGTTCATCTGTACCATTTTTTCTAGATTCCATATATATGTGTTAAAGATGAGATACATAGATAAGTACAGTCATACATTTTAACTAGCTCAATACTGATTCTTGTTGAAGTTGGTTACAAGCACTACTTGTGATATAGGTAATCTGTCAGCTTTTTTAAGCCTTAGCAAAACACAAAAAGTTAGTTATATGTAAGCTTACAAGTAATTTCTGAATTTGGAAAAGACATGCAGTAACTGTAAACTTAATGGTGCAGCCCAGCTTTGGAGAGAGCCTTCCTGCTGATGGTGAATTTGGTCTGCTTTGAAACCCTGAGAAGAGTTCCCGGCAACTTTATCTTTTGTTGCACGCCCTCACTTTCCTTCCCCCGCTATTCCCGATTCCACCCTAGGAAGACAGGAAACACTGTCTGTAGCACTGCATTCACCAACCCAGAAACCAAAATCTCATCTCACTTCCCATCGTGAAAATGATCGTCATCCTGAGGTACCCCTGGCCACTGGTAACAAGCCACCTACCTGCTGCCACTCCACAGTTTGCCTGCCCTGGCCCAACAGTGAGACTGCCTGTAGTCATGAGGCCCTGGTGGGCATGTTCAGGGTTACAGCAAGCTGAGGATGAGTGGTGGGAAGTGAAAAACCCTGTGCAGTGGGTGCCATGTGTAAACCTCATTCCTGGGCTATTATTTTTCAGTCTGTGAAAAAGTTGTGTGTACTGAGCAGTGTACTTCAGGCAGCTAAGTATAAACATGTGTCTACAAATACTGATAACACTATCTTTATTTGTCCATTACTTCACAAAGCCACATCACCTGGGACTGTTTGTTCCTCTACGAAGTGAGAATCCAGCACCATATGTATTAAATTGTGGGACATTTTCTTCAGGGTATACATTTTCAAGAGCTGCTTCTATGACTTTCTCGGTACACTCTTACATCCCCATGTATGTTTAACACCACAACATACAGTAGACTTTAAAATAAAAATTGATTATTTCTGTTTCCTTGTACCAGTTTTTCTTAATTTGACCATATTGTCAACTATGTGTCTGGAGCCTATCTATTACTGTGTCTAAGTTCTAGAGCCCAGAAGTATGTAAGTTATGTTCAGCAATTTATGTGAACCTGCAGATATTTCATGACTGGTTATTTCAAGCAAGGGTTTTTTATGCGACAGACATCTGATAAATGCTTAAAGAATGAATATTAATGTTTAAGAATGGATAAGTGTGAATTTTTAAGCACTATGTTCACACAAGAAATGCAGTTCACAAGTATGTATATTTCCAAGAGTAAAACATTGTACTGGATTCCCTACCCATTCCCCCCACAAAAGGCCTTAAAGGGATTACATATGAAAGTACAACAATAAACATACTAAAATCTGAAATCAACCTTGAATGGAGCTTTCTCATGAAAAAAAAAAAATCCTAATAATGCTTGATTTCACTTAAGAGATATTTAGAAGAACCAGCACATAAACTGTTCAGTTCCAGAGAACCAAATACAACATCAGCTGTGAGAAACATTAAACTGTCTGAAGAGAATGGATTTCAAGGAAATGCTGCTTATTTTCTCCTCTTGGTTATTTCTGAAAGAATATTTAATGAAGAAATGCAATGGGACTTTTCTGTTCTTTGAAGACTTTGCTTCCAAGAAACATTTGCCTGGGGTTTAAATTCTATTAGGTGTGATTTTTTTTTTTTTTTCTCACCAGTCAATTAATTTTGCAGGGAACAAGAAGTTAGGAAGAGGCAAGGCTAAATCGTCTCCAGAAAATGCACCTCAATCTTATTCTCAGAGATTTTTTTCCCCTTTTCCCCCGTGCCATGCACTGACTTTTCTTTCTTAAACCAATACATCAAACTCAAGAAGTAATCCCTAGCAGAGAAACATGCCCAAAAGGGAACTGGAGTTTGAGAAGAACTCCCTGTGCACAAATAGCCCCATCTCTCCCAATGTGGTAGCTCACCTACTGAGGCATCTACCACCCTCAGAGAGAATGTCACTGTCCTCTAGGACTTACCTGTCTGCCGAGAGAGCCGTGAGTGTGAAGACAGACACCCCTACCGAGGTAAGCTGGATAAAGGGGATCAGTTTGCAGCCAATCCTGCCAAACAGCCATTTGTCAGCCAGGTACCTGCTGGCATCCACGGGCACACAGGTTACCAGGAGGAGCAGGTCTCCCAAAGCCAGGCTGGAGATGAACAGGTTCGGCACGTTTCGCATGGACTTCACAGTACAGAAGATCTTGATCAGGGTGATGTTGCCAATGAGGCCTATCAGAATGATGACTCCATAAATTGCAGGGATGACATAGAGGATCCCAGGGTGGAACCAGTCGTCATTCATGGGGAGCTCCACACTATGATTAGAAATGTTGCAGTGCACGAAATGGTCCACTTCCAAGTTCAGAAGCAAACAGTCATTCAGAGCCATCCTCTGGATTCCTTCCCACTTAAAAAAGTGCCCTGAGATGCTGTTTCTTAACTTTTGACTTTGCAGTTGGGTAAAGATGAGGACAGAATCTATGCTGAGCTCTTTATCTTCTTGAATAAAAATATAGATACTGTGGCATTCAAAACTGTCTGGCACTATTTTGATGTTGGTGCTGCTCTGCTCTTTACATGACCAGTGTAATACACCTCTAAATTGAGTAAGTTAACAACAAAACAAACACAAAAACTCAGCTCCCAAAAGGCTTAGAATCAGACCCACTCTGTACCAACACCTTTTACCTCCGGTCTAGTCCAAGTCTCCCTGGCTGTAGTTTACTAAGAACTTTGGGCCTGCTATTTTCACACGGCATTTGCTGTCTTTCCTGATATTTAGAACCTGAAGGTTTAAAGTGGGTAGAAAAAAACTGCACTGAGAAAGCCTCAAATACTATAGGCGGGAATGCTTTATACGTCACCAACTTCACCAGCAAACGGCAGCTCTGCTGAGCAGAGGCTCTGAAGAGGAACCAGGGCTACTTACAGACAGACAATGCCAGCCCCCTGCTGGACACTTCAATCACTGCCCGGATGCCTGCTCTGCCCAGATGAGAATCGCACAGCAGTCTGCAGGTCCTAGTCGACAACTCTAGCAGGTAAATTTGGGCTTCACTTTTCAGACACAGCACCTCTGGCAGGCATTTCCTAAGTGTTGCCGGCACTCTGCAAAGCACTGGAAATCCTTCTGATACTAGAAAGATTTTCCATATCCAGATTCACAGCCCATTCTCTCATCTTTTCCAATACATTAGAATATAACATGTTAAGGTTGCTATAAAATGAGGTCTGTCCCTGAATCAAACTGCACACAGATGTGCAGGGCGTCCACATGTGAGTGGTCCCACGCAGCCTTCCTGCTGCTTATTTGAACGGGGATCATTTCTGAGAGCAAACGCACAGGACTCCTGCCTTAAACCTTCAGCACCTGACATCTGGGAAAAGTAGAAAGCAGGACACACACACGCTCTGTCCTGTAGATCGGCCAGGCCATCCCTGTTCCCTTTACCAGAGGGAAAAAAAAATCAAAAGCCAGCTGTTTTTTAACTCTCACAGATAAGCAGTCTTTTCCAGAAGAATGGGTATTTTCTCATTGGATCTAAAAAATACACGAATTGGCATTCTGATGCAGCTATTTGCAATTTTTAATTAATGCTTGCTGCATTTTATAGCAAATTTCCTCATAAGCTCTGAGTGGGAAATGAACTGTGAAGGAGTTACAGATAACATACTGAAGATTTGGGGAGTGAAAAGAATAACTTAGAGTTAACATGTGCCAGGAAAGGCTTTACTGAGGAGGTACTATTAGATGTCAACTTTGATCTTTAGCAACAATGTATAAATACATTACAAGGGTGACTCTTTAAGACTTATGTGCAGCCAACTCTTCCAGATACACCGCAGGAAGCCAGTTACTAGCGGGCACCGTTACCAAAAGTTTGGTTTTTTTAGGATTCATAAGAAAGCCTCCAAGTGTGTTGTCATGGAAATTTCCAAAGGCAGGTTACAAAACCAAGGTTGCTGCCATGTTCCTTCTATAAACCCAAGGGCTTTTGCTCCTTTCAGCCAGTAGTAGAATCTGATGCTACATGCCCAGAGTGTGGAGAGCTTCTCAGTGGAGATCAACAGCACCAGTAATCACTCAACAACCATGAGCCTAATGGTGTTGATGAGCTGTTGGCAACAGAGGTTAATAATGCTGTACATGGACTCTGTGCTTAAGTCCTGGCTCCTTCACTCATTACCTTGGCAAGTTAGACTAGCCACTCGGTGTCTTAAGCATCTCCTCATGAGATTAAGTTCCTCATCTGTAAAGTGGGGATAATTTGTGAAGTTAAATGAAATTATCCATGTTAAGACTTCATAGAATTTGGCACATTGTAAGTGTTCAAGTAATATCAGCTGCTATTATTATAACTATTATTATCACTGTGATTGAAAGAGACATTTTTGTGATTTTACTTTGGAAAAGCCCAATAAAGTCAGAATAGCAACTGACATCAAGATCAATAGGGAAAATGTCCTATCATATACGTGAATCAGCTAGTCCTCCATTTACTTGAAAGACATCAAACATTTGTCAGTTTCCAGGCACTGTGTGAGAGCTAAAGGACTGAGAAAAAAAAGATGAAGATACATGTTATTATGGGTTTCCCAGATGGCTCAGCGGTAAAGAATTCACCTACAATGCAGGAGACATGGGTAGACTCGGGTTCAATCCCTGGGTCAGGAAGATCCCCTGGAGAAGGGAATGGCTACTCACTCCAGTATTTTTGCCTGGAGAATCCCATGGATGGAGGAGCCTGGCAGGCTGTGGTCCATGGGATCGCACAGTCAGACATAACTAAGCGACTGAGCACATATGCACATGCTATTATAAGATCCGTCATGACCCCAATTACTCAAGCTTAGACTTAGAGGACCTGGTTTCAAAGAATAACTCAAGAAAGGTTTTCACGTAGATACTGCAAATGCTTCTGTTCATTCTATACCATATTAACAATTCTGCTTCTTGAACTTCCTGTGGTGGCTTTCTTCTCTGATTTTTACCTTTCTTCCTCTCAATGACAATGATTGCTTCTGGCATTGTTTTTGTTCATTACTAGAGGGACAGCCTTGTGGGACAGCCTTGTAGGAACTATGGCAAAACTCAGAGAAATTCACCACTCTTGGACTAGAAGAATTGGTGAGGTAATGAACTGCCTGGGTTCATCCTGAGGATTTTGAAACAAAGGTACCAATAGCCAGAACCTGGCTATATTCTTATATTAAACTTGGGCATCTTTGGGCCTTTTAACCTTCTGAAAGGTAAAAGCTGAGTATTGTTTAAACAGAAATAAACTCCAGCTTCTTAAAAAAATATCACAACATTTAGACCCCATCCCCTCCCTAGAATAAAGCAACTACCTTTTCTCCAGAGAAAGTGACATTTGATCTTAAAGGTTAAGTGTCTGGCAGAATCCTTTGAACAGAGAAAACAGTATGCACCTAGGATGGAGGCATAAAGGAAAGAATGTGGCACTGAGCAGGGGACAACTTCAAGTTCAAAAAGGCCATTCAGATTGGAAGAGTAGATGGGGAAAGAGCAGTGTGAAAAACACGCTGAGGCAGGTTTGAGTGACATTGTGATGGATCTTGGATTCTTTTTAAGAAGCTTGATCTGAAAAGCATAATTTTGGTTCACAAAGAAGACTCCTGGATGTTGTTGTCTCCTTTTATTTCTTTAGACGTCCCATATGCTGGGCCAACCTCATCTCTTAAACCAACTGGGCCCTTAATGTTTCTCCCCATATAAGCTTATAGTTAGCTGTGATTTCTCATGGCTGCTGGTGGTGTTGAGTGTTTCACAACACGATAGACTGTTCCGGTAGTATTTTAGAAGTGAAGATATAGTAAAGTTCAACACCTAATATTTTCTGGGAGCAAGGTTGTTTTAAAAAGCTCATTAGAAAATTCTGATGTCATTTCAACTAATTAGCTATAATGACTCTCCATCCTGATCATTACGTGTCACCTTCTGGCAGATCACCAAACATACTTAAAAATTTGCTTCATTTTTTATTTAATGGTGAGCATGAGATGCCTATGACTTATGAAAATGAGACAGAACAAATATAATACAAAGTCCCCATCCTCAGGGACTCCACTTTCTGAATAGAAGTGTGACTCAGCATCCTTTCTGATGTGTTGGAGCAGGAGTGTCACTTCTATTTCAGGCTAAAGAGTCACATTTTCCATTCTTCCAGAATACTAGATTTTTTTTTTTAAATATGGGGAAGAGGCACAGTCCCTTGGTAGAATTTGGTAGGATGGGTGGGTTCAATGGGACCAAAGAGAGTGGAGACAAAGTCTCTATCCACCAGCTAAGTGCACACCATTGTGTCTTCCAATAGCTGGTATTCTTGGCAGACTGACAATGAATGTACACAGAAAAGGTAAATTAATTATAGAGTGGGTAGAACTTGTAGGTGGAACCCAAGTAAAGAGAAACGGATGCTTTGGGTTTGAGACAGAGTCTGTCTGGAACAAAGCTGTACAGGAAAGTAATAAATGAGAAAAAGGAGATTGGATCTGCTGGGGAAGACTTGACATTTTAGGTTTCAGGTTGGACGTTAGGCTATAAAACACTGGCTCTTTTATATATTTTAAAAAATGTCATCAAGATTACCTGGAGTGATTCTTAAAAATGTAGATTCTGAGGCCATACCTCAGACCTATTGAATCAGAGATCCAGGGATGTAACCCAAGAATCACTATTTTTTCATGAGGTCCCAAAGGGACTGCAGCTCTCTGCTATCCCAGAAATCACGGCAACATGACAGTCCTTGTGCCTTCCCTCTGTGGAGGGAGAGGCTGAGCAAGGAAGCAGATTTAGGAGATTGTTATTACAGGCCCTTGATACCCAAAGTATGGGCCTTCAGTCAGCAGCCTGGGTATCACCATAGAGCTTATGAGAAATGCAGAAAATCAGGCACTATCCCAGATTTCCTTAATCATAATCTGCATTTAAAAAATGTATTTATATATTTTGCTGCACTGGTCTTAGTTGGCACATGTATCTTTAGTTGCAGCATGCAAACTTCATAGTTATAGCATGTGGGATCTAGTTCTCTGAGCAAGGATTGAATCCAGGCCTCCTGCATTGGGAGCTCAGAGTCTTAGCCACTGGACCACCAGGGAAGTCCCCATGTTTTGCATTTTAAGAAGTTCCCCAAGGACTCATATGCACGCTAAAGTCTGAAAAGTGTTGGTCTAGTGGTTAGGGAGCTCTGGCAGAAAAGGTTAAGAAACCAGGGCAGGAAAGAGGAACAGATAGGAAACTGGAATATCAAGTTCAGAATGAAACCAGCAAGTGGACCAACTGGAAGCTGAATGAAGAATCCCTGATTTGGGGTTGTTGATATCTCTGATAAGGCTGGGAATTGTCCCAGACTGCAGGGCAGGCAAGTTGTTTTTGTCACAAGACAGGGGGCCAGAATCCCATTACAAATATAGAGAATACAGGCAATGGAGAAGCCCAGGATGATGAGTTTTTCAGGCTTGTGACTCAGTCCAGCAAGAACAAGGGGGAAGCCACTGTGGAGGGAAATGCTGAATCTGGTTTCAGGCATACTGAGTTCACTATATGAACGAGGGGAAGGAAGAAAGCCAACGGAAACAATTGCTCAAGTCTGGAAGCAAAGAGGTAAATAATTAAGAGGGTTGTCTGAGAACCAGGATGTCGGATGACAAGTTTAAATGGATAGAGAAATCGCCAAGAATCAAGTGAAGATATACCTTGAGGAAAAAGTCATGTGTTGAAAGTTAGTGGGTACCGAACATGACTGCAATATATGTTTGTGGCAGCACCATGGAGAAGCTGCTGAAAAGATCGTAGCAACCCTTGCTTGAGAAGAATCAGAGATGTCAAATTTTAGTGCTGCAGCAGGAACAAAAGAGACAGATGACTATATCCAGATCCTGTAATGCTGGGATCACTTCAAGTTCCCTTCTCTTTTCTTAACAGTCTGTGACTTTTCATGGTGCTTGGAAACTTAGGAGAGATGGGGGGAGTCTTTTGAAAGAAAGAGTCAAGTTTCATTTTGAGCCACATGAAGCTGCAGGTTGATGCCCAGAGAAGGCCTAGAAGTGGAAGACCAGCCTCTCAGGCAGACCCAAGGCTGAGAGAACACCTCACATGGTGTTTTTAACATATTCCGCCATTTCCTGGTACTGTTTCCTTCAAAAGGTGGAGATAAGTTTCCCTCTCTTTGAATGTGAGCTGAACGCAGTGACTGGCTTCTAACAAACAGAGTGAGGCAGCAGTGATAGTGTGTAACTTCCAAGATTAGAAAACAAAGGACACTGCAGCTCCCTCTGTGCACTGCCTCTGAAGGAGGTCAGCCACCATGTTGTGAGGAGACTCAGTGGACCAAAGGCTTAAAAACGGAGGACTCCCATCCATAGCTCTGTGAGTCATTTTGGAAATGGTTCCTCCAGCCCCAGTCCAGCCTTCAGATGACTGCAGGCCCAGCCAACTTCTTGACTATGAGCTCAAGAGATATTCCAAGCCAGAACCATCCAGTCACAACACTCTTGAATTCTTGATCCACAGAGACTGTAAGTTATGGCAGCTTGTTACACAGTAGTATATAACACCTGGCAAACAGAATGGATGAAGGGGCCAGGGCAGGGGCGGAGACCACCAAAATGACAAAAGAAAATAGAACAAAAATATCAGAAAAGGCAAGTACTAGAAACTGGTTGAATCTTGAATAGAGTGTGAAGCAAAGAATGGTCAAATCTAGAAAAGTTAAGGAGACAAATCCACATGTTATTCAGCACTACCAAATTTTCTTATCTGGATAAAACAGATGTATTTTAAAAAATTATAAATAAGCTGAACTTTCTTGACTAGCCACCATGTACCTGGAAATTAGATTATTTATATCCCATTTTCCCATCTGCTAAGTCAGCTTGGGCAAGTCAAATCAATTCAGTGGACATTATTTGCCATGGAACTGTCCTGTGCCATAGATTCCTCCTCCATAAAATACAGGGCATTTTACCCTGGCCTATGCTTCAGAACAACTTGAGGCATCAGTATTACCCAGTGGCACCCAAGGCGATGTAAAGTGGCACCTTCCCCTCTGCCTTCAGCCATCTCTCTTTCTAGCTCTTTTTCTCTTGTGGGAGGATCCAATCAGTGAGACTGCAGGGCCCCTGAAACACAACACTGTGTTATGCCTATATCCATGAATAGATGTCTCACAAACCAACATGTTGCTGGGATGCCCTTCTTCAAGCTTCCTCTATTGTTAACATCTATAAAACTAAGAAATTGGCATGGGCACAAGACTATTATCTAAACTACAGACTTTATTCAGATTTCACCAGTTTTCCTGCCAGTCATTTTCTGTTCCATGACCCGATCCAAGACACCACACTGTATTTAGACACCACGATTCCTTAATTTCCTCTCTTCTGTGACAGTTTCTCAGACAGTCCTGTTTTTCCTGACCTTGACACTTCTGAAGAGTACTGGTCAGGAATTTTGTAGAATATTCCTCCATTTGGGTTTGAGTGATCTTTTCATTTTGAGACTAAGGATATGAATTTGGGAGAGAAAAAGCATAGAAGTGAGGTGCTCTTCTCATCACATCATATCAGGAAGTATGTATTAGTTGCTCCTATAACAAATTACTATGAATTTATTTGCTTAAAACAATAGAAATGTATTCTTTCACAATTCTGAAGGATGAAAGTCTGAAATAAATTTTACAGGCCTGGTTCCTTCTCAAGGCTCTAAAGGCTCCCACCATTCCTTGGCTGGTGGCCATATCACTCCAATCTATGTTTATATTATCACATTACCTTCCCTTCTTCCATAGGTAAATCTTTTTTGCCTCACTCTTACAGACTCTTGTGACTACACTGAGACCACCTAGATAATCCAGAATAATCTCCCCATCTCAACTGAATCCGCAAAGTCCTTTTTGCCAAATAACATAGTCACAGGTTCCAGGGATCAGGACCTGGATATCACTGAGGGCCATAACTCAGCCAATGCTGATATTCATGTGATTTATCACTTGGCCCTGTTAATCTTGATCCCCTGGTTAAGGCTGTGTTGGCCAAGATTCTCCTCTGTAAAATGATTCTTTAGGTGGGATAGATTCCTTTTAATTACCAGAAATATGATTGTATTCACACCCAAAGTAAAGATGTTGGCATTATGTAACCATGCAAAACTACTTCCATTAAGTGCCATTCACTACCAGACCCAGTTCTAGACCTTGGAATACAAAAATTAACAATGGTCCCTACCCTCAAGGAGATAATTGCCTAACTAGGACAACGTTTCCAATTTCTTTAAAGAAAGCAAGTCTATAAACATAAACAAGCTTTTCGTTTAAACAATCTGGACACCATTTTGGTGATGACCTTTAACTGTATAGAGAATTTTGGGCGATGTGAAATGGAAACTAATTTTCTTATAGTTTCTGAAGTTCGCTTGGACATGCTGTGACCATTTTCCACTTTGATATTCTCTCTTGAATTTTCTCAAAGATGAAGTATAATATCATGGGCAAAACCAGTAAGAATGCCATCAGGCTTCTCATCAGAAAGTCTGGCTTTTATTTTGTATCCAGACAGCTTTATGGGACAAACAAAGCTGAAATGCACCCCTAGACTCTAAGCACTCATGTAACTAAAGTGAATCTCTACACCTCGCATTTCACCCTTTTTCTCTGGGCTGTGAAATAATACAGCATGTTCTTCTCTAAGGAAGATGCTAAGAAATAGGATTGCCCATAGATTTTTCTCTAGATGCCACTACAGCACTTCAAACTCAGACTGGTTCCCTGGGAACTTTCACTCAACATAAAAACTCTGTTATTTTTACTGTCTGAAATGGACTCACCTCAAATTAACCCCAAGTCATGTCTGAAATATATATCCCATACTAGGTTCTTCAAGTCAAATACTCTCAAAATGGAACAAGTGAGAAATACATAGGGCATTTATCATTCACATACCACAGAATTCAAGCTTCCCTTGGCAATATATCAGTGGCAATATGTCACTCAAATTGTTTATTAGCTGCCTACCTTAGATAAAGTCACTTTTAAATTCTCTGTGCTTACAATTTTCTTCATGTATAAAAAGGATTCACATGGCATTAAGGCTTTCCTTCATCTCTGAGAGCTGTTGTGAGATTCAAATGAGATAACAAATATGAAGACATTTAAAAGGTATAGATTCCTAAACAAATTTAAGTTACTGTGTATATTGTTCATTCCTGATGTATAATAATAGTATTATAGATACATTTTTAAAGCCTTTTCTTTTAGAGCAGGGGCAGCCAGTTTTCTCTAAAAAGGCCAAACAATAAATATTTTAGGCTTTGTGGACCATCAGGTCTCTGGGAAAGCAGTCAATAGAAAACAGGTAAAGGAATGGGGGAGGCTGTCACAACAAAATGTATTTGTAAAACAGGAAGTTGATCCACAGGCCAGAGTTTGCCAATCTTTGTTTCTGAGAAACTTTTGAAATTGTTACGGTTGAAAGGATTTTTAAATCATATGGCAAGTGGAGAAGTGAGTAGGGACAAAAATGAAACAGGATTGGCCAAGTAGATGATTGTTGAGGAAAGGTGAGGGTAGGTGGGGATTCATGTTGTGAGTCTAGTTTGTATATGTTTTAAATTCTCCACTATTTCAAATAGCATAAAAAATGTAATTTATTATTGACATGATGATGCCGAACAATTAACTACACATGTATCTCTGAGACCTTGGCTGCATGACATAGAGGGGAGCTTCCCAGAGGATGGCAGCATCATTCTGGCCATTCATGCATTTCGTCTCTTTCCACCTTAACCTGGCTATTGGACTGTCAGTCTAGGAAAATGGCTCTAGATATAGTGGGGAAATGGACTGGTTTCCTTTTTTATTTTTTAACTACCCTGTCCCTCTCTCTCTCTCACATACACATCCTTTCTTAGTCCTCTCCATGGCCACATTCAGTTCAGTTCAGTCACTCAGTCGTGTCCGACTCTTTGTGACCCCATGAATCGCAGCACGCCGGGCCTCCCTGTCCATCACCATCTCCCAAAGTTCACTCAGACTCATGTCCATCAAGTCCGTGATGCCATCCAGCCATCTTGTCCTCGGTCGTCCCCTTCTCCTCCTGCCCCCTATCCTTCCGAGCATCAGAGTCTTCTACAGTGAGTCAACTCTTTTCATGAGGTGGCCAAAGTACTGGAGTTTCAGCTTTAGCATCATTCCTTCCAAAGAAATCCCAGGGTTGATCTCCTTCAGAATGGACTGGTTGGATCTCCTTGCAGTCCAAGGCACTCTCAAGAGTCTTCTCCAACACCACAGTTCAAAAGCATCAATTCTTTGGTGCTCAGCCTTCTTCACAGTCCAACTCTCACATCCATACATGACCACAGGGAAAACCATAGCCTTGACTAGACAGACCTTAGTTGGCAAAGTAATGTCTCTGCTTTTGAATATACTATCCAGGTTGGTCATAACTTTTCTTCCAAGGAGTAAGTGTCTTTTAATTTCATGGCTGCACTCACCACCTGCAGTGAATTTGGAGCCCCAAAAAATAAAGTCTGACACTGTTTCCACTGTTTCCCCATCTATTTCCCATGAAGTGATGGGACCGGATGCCATGATCTTCGTTTTCTGAATGTTGAGCTTTAAGCCAACTTTTTCGCTCTCCTCCTTCACTTTCATCAAGAGGCTTTTTAGCTCCTCCTCACTTTCTGCCATAAGGGTGGTGTCATCAGCATATCTGAGGTTATTGATATTTCTCCCGGCAATCTTGATTCCAGCTTGTGTTTCTTCCAGTCCAGCGTTTCTCATGATGTACTCTGCATATAAGTTAAATAAGCAGGGTGACAATATACAGCCTTGACATACTCCTTTTCCTATTTGGAACCAGTCTGTTGTTCCTGTTGCTTCCTGACCTGCATACAGATTAGGTCAAGAGGCAGGTTAGGTGGTCTGACATTCCCATCTCTTTCAGAATTTTCCACAGTTGATTGTGATCCACACAGTCAAAGGCTTTGGCATAGTCAATAAATCAGAAATAGATGTTTTTCTGGAACTCTCTTGCTTTTTCCATGATCCAGAGGATGTTGGCAATTCATTAGTGTATTTTAAATTCTGCTTGTGTCCTACAGAAGTCAAATATGTGAGATCAATTTTTAGTCCAAATTTCTTTTTAAGACAAGGTGGTCCTAACCTAGGTTGTTTTTTTTTTTTTCTTTATCAAGACTATATCCCTATCTTCCTGTATGAGTTATATCAGCTCAAATGATTGTTTTCGACCCTTATGCTACAATTCTCGAAAGGACCTTCCTATACTTTAATGACAACTAAACATTTTCCCCCTGCTTGAAAGCGACTATTAGCATTCACCTTTCTACTTCTCTTAGCGAGTTTTCTCATCCTTTTCTTTTAAATTGCCAGATAATGAATAATACAGGATCTATAGGAAGGGGCAAGGACAGAGGATACAATAATAGAAAGAACCAACACTGACTCTGGATGTTTTATACATGTTCCCTCATGGAGTTCTTACACCCACCCTATGATATAGCACTGTTAATATCCCTCTTACAGATGAGGAAATGAGGTGTAGGGAGGGGAAGCAACTGGCCTAAATTTACACAGTTAATAAATGTGTTCCAGTAACTGAGTGCTTAACCACTAGACCACACGCCTCTTGGGGGACAGAGGGTAGCAGCAGAGAGACAGTCATATCTTGGAGTTGTCATGGGAGGTAAAAGAGACAAATAGGGAAGAGGAGAAACGTGTGCTGAAATACAAGGAACTAGGGATAATTAGGGAGCTGAATAACTAGTGGAAAAAAACCACGGAGAGGCCAGCAGCTGTGCTTTCTATTTCTTCCTCGGCAATAGTGTCTTGTGTTTTTGTTTTTGTGTTTTTTGGGTTTTACCTCTAGGGAAACAAACAGGATGCTCAGTTCCTGTCTCATGTCTACAGTCACATTTCTTTAATATCAAAGTAATTTAAGATGCAGAATAGAGAAAAGAAACTCACTGATTCCCCACGGTGACAGGACCACAACTGTGCTTCCTCTTTTAATAAACAAGATGAAACATCCTCATGGAAACATGAAGCAAATTATGCACCATTTTGCTGAAAACAATGCTAGGTTTGGGGTGGCTCTTAACAGTGAACATGCCCCCATTTCTGATCTCCTGGCAAAGAGGCTACTTGCGGGCTCAGAGCAAGGCTTGATACATCATTTTGTATTCCCCTCTCACATACCCGACTCTCCTAATAGTACCAATTCCACTTCTGAATTCCTTTGCCAACAGTGAGGACACCAACTTTGAAAATGAACAGTTTCAATTGTACTGCTGGGATGAGGGAGACCTCACTCGAGTCATTAAAAACATCCAATTCTCTTCCTTCATGTGTAAATTCTTTTTTTGATGATTATGACCGACAACAGTCTTGCTCTTTGGGTTTTCTACTATTGGAATCAACTCTCCAAGCACATTCTCTTTCTTCAATCAAAGGTCTGAAAGTATGGGAGACCGCCTTTGAGAAGAGATTGAGCAGAGCTCCCCCACCACTACCAATCCCCTAGTTGTGAGGCTGACTTAAGGGGGACATCTCATAATGCCTACAGTAAAGACAGTCTGGTTGCCAAACATCCAAAAAAAAATAAAAGAATAGACAGTTGATAGCTCTGAGCAGTTTAGAACAAACAATGGTGTTTATGGGCTTTTGAAGCATTTTGTTTGAGATGCAGTGACTTCAAGTGGTCAGGGGAGCAGAACTCAACAATTTGAGACCTTCCATTAAAAAAAAATTGTTGAGTTGTAAACAATCAGATCAGAAAAAGAGTGAAGAAAAGCTTTTGTTACTACACAATCCAGAAGCATCACAAACTGCACTCTGGAAGAAAACTACTTTCTACACTTTCTCAGAAAGAAGGAGATTTTTTTAAAAAGCAGAGCTCAAGTTTCCCTTATACTTAGCTGCTGCTGGGCCTAACTTGGACCCATTCACTCCTTAAATTCTCACTCTAATGTCTGGGTCCTTTCAAGAGTATCTGTATGTGGGAACATGTATAAACAGGGAATGGGAGTTCCAACTAGCATTTGCTGAGCATTCATTCACCATGTGCCAGGCACTATTCTAAATGCTCTCTTCTTTTTGGATTTTCAACCCTGTTAGGTAGTTACTAGTATTATTCCCATTTTAGTATGCCAAAACCAATACAGCACTGTAAAGTAAATAAATAAATAAATAAATAAACTGATAGTAACCCAAAAAATAAATAAATAATAAAGATGAGGAAAGCAAGGTTCAGAGAGATTTTATAATTCACCCAAGATTACACAACTAAAAGAGGACAGTGAAAAAAGTTGGCTTAAAACTCAACATTAAAAAATCTAAGATACTGGCATCTAGTCCCATCACTTCATGGCAAATAGAAGGGGAAAAAGTGAAAACAGTGACAGATTTTATTTTCTTGGGCTCTAAAATCACTGCAGGCAGTGACTTCAGCCTTGAAATTAAAAGACACTTGCTCCTTGGAAGGAAAGCTATGACAAAGCTAGACAGAGTACTAAAAAGCAGAGACATCACTTGGCCGACAAAGGTGTGTAGAGTCAAAGCTATGTTTTTTCCAGTAATCATGTATGGATGTGAGAGTGGGACCATAAAGAAGGCTGAGTGCCAAAGAATCGATGCTTTTGAATTATGGTGCTGGAGAAGACTCTTGAGAGTCCCTTGGACTGCAAGGAGATCCAACCAGTCAATCCCAAAAGAAATAAACCATGAATATTCATTGGAAGGACTGATGCTGAAGGTGAAGCTCTAATACTTTGGCCATCTGATGCGAAGAGCTGACTTACTGGAAAAAACCCTGGTGCAGGTAAAGACTGATGGCAAAAGAAGGGGAGGCAGAGGATGAGTTAGTTAGAGAGCGTCACCGACTCAATGGACATGAATTCAAGCAAACTCTGGGAGACAGTAGGGGACAGAGAAGGTTGGCGCTGTGCTACAGTTCATGGGGTTGCAAAGAGTTGGACACGACTTAGCAATTGAACAACAACAATAACACAACTAAAGCTGGATTTCAAATTCAGGCAACCCATGTTCTTAATACCATGGGATTTCTCCTTCCATAGGATTTCTGATTAAGAATTCTTGCTATCTGGAATCAAATACATTCTAGATTTCAACCATAATCTCCTCACCTTCCTAGCTGAGAAAATTAAAACCAGCAATAGTTAAGACAGTAAACTAATGTTGAGTGGGAGTCAGAAACTAGGTCTTCTGGGAGCTTACTAACTTCTCTTCTTCTACCTCCCATTCACGGTGCTCTCTTAGGAGATACTTCATCAAAGGAACCATGGCATCCATCCACAGAGATGCATTTATCTGATCTTCCCTGTTCAGCTACCAGGAATACAGTTAGCAAGAAATTCCAGTTGATAAGTATCTTCAAGATCCAACTTAACTTTTGATCTGAGGCCATGCTCTTCTCAGCAGCCCTCAGCCAAAGACCCAGCATAGTGGGAACACTAAAACCTGTCATTTCTGCCCAATGAAAGACTCTTCTAATGGGCAGTCTTTGCCCCAGAACTCCCCACTGGGTTGGTGGAGACTTTGTGGGAGCTGCATCATGGTCTGAGGCTCTCACAGGTCATTCCCTCTTCCTTCCGCTTGTATCTTTCACAGGTATTACCTCCACAGCACATCTCTTCCTCACCTAATGCTGTTTAATTGTCGCCTTCTGGGGAGGACCCCAAGGAACAGGAACCAAGTCAACTTCTTTGATACTTCCAACATTGTAAGTGGAAGAAAACAATCAAATTTAGGAGTCAATGTTCTGAATACTGCCTTTGCTCCTCTCTCTCGTCTTACTTACATGTAAGATCTCTCAATACTAAGTTATAACACTGTGCTTTCAACAGTCTCTTCCATGGTGATTCTTAATGTAACATTCTCCTCTTAATAAATTCTTAAAACAATTAAGAATGTAATGAATTTAACCACAGAGAAGTTCTTGTTCTTCTCCAGGTAGGCTCTTTTGCTGCCCTATAATTTTTCAAACATGCTGCTTGAAATGCCCTGAATCCCCTTCATTCTCTCCTCCAGGATATCAGTCCTATAAAACCTTCCTGGAGTCCCCCAGGCAGAACTGTCCCAGAGCATCATAACCACTCTCATGCATCATCACTATTGACATCTATTGAATACTACTCATTGCCAGAACTACATATGAATATTCTATTTGATCCTTCAGTTCAGTTCAGTTGCTCAGTTGTGTCTGACTCTTTGCGACCCCATGAATCTCAGCGCGCCAGGCTCCCTGTCCATCACCAACTCCCGGAGTTCACTCAGACTCATGTCCATCGAGTCAGTGATCCTTACAACCACACAATGAGGTAGGTAATATTTTTGTACCCATTTTACAGATGAGGAGTCAGAGGCACAGAGAGGTTAAAGTCACATATCTGGAAAGGAATGGGGCTAGGATTCAAGCTCCAGATTTTAGAGGACTATTCCATGAAATAGCAGGTCCTATTCTTGTTTTTTCCTAGGCATCTCCTCTTAAGAAGTAAGTGACTTGAAATTAAGTCTGAGCAATACTTTAGAGGCCTGGCAGGAGAAAGAGTGAGAAGGAAAGACTCTCTGCTTCTGCCACTGATAAAGTTAATTCTGCAAATTTCCCAGGGCCCTCTTAACTTTTACTCCCTTTATTTTTCTCTCTCCTCAGTCTTCTCCTTTCTACTCCTTGATTCTTTGAAATGTAAAGTGGAAAACAGAAATTACTCTTATAAGGGTCTGCAGATTGGAGAGTGAAGGATAAACCTATGCCACTTTTTCTCTGTTTAAAGGTTTGGTACAGGAACAATGTGATTTCTTCTTAGTTCTTATTGCTGGGTGCCCATGTTTGCATTTCACTGTCATGAGGGGGAAAGAGCATGGGTCTGAGCGACAATGAATTACTGCTATGTATGAGATATGTGAACTTGGGCAAGATTGAAAACCTCCACGTAGTTCTATTTTACCATTTATAGAACAAGAATGATAATTTCTAACCCACTAGGTAGTTGTAAGAATTAAATGACACACAGCAATGCTCAATAAACACTAGTTCCCTTTCTCAAGATTACTGACAAATTTTGTGTTTGAAATTCACAGTCAGCTCCACTATAGTCTCTTGAGTCATATTGTATACAATTAACTAATTCCTATATTTTATGGGAAGACTTGATTTTTTATCTATAAACACACTGCCTTTATGTGATTATATAATATAAAGTATGTGTTGTATGTTAATTGCTCAGTCATGTCCGACTCTTTGCTACTCCATGGACTGTAGCCTGCTAGAGTCATCTGTCCAAGGAATTCTCCAGGCAAGAATACTGGAGTGGGTTGCCATTCCCTTCTCCAGGAAACATAAATTACATATATGATAAAATATATCATAATCACTATTGTTACTTTTGAACACACAAATCAAATGATTTGATAAGGAAGCTTATGTGTACATTTGACTGTGAGAAGTAAAGCTTATTGGTGAGTATGAGAATTTTTTTTCAAATTTTTTATATGATGAGAAGGGGTGTTAGAGTACTAATAAGGCATGGAATGGCAAAAGAATTATTGATTGAATGTAACTCCTGGGTAATCAACGACTATGAGGGACTAAAATATCAGGAAAAATGGTTTTTTTAACTGCTGTAGCATTTATTCACACATCTATTCACTCATCCATGTACTAATTCATCTACTCATCCATTTATTTTTCATCTATCCTCTATCCATGCATCCATCTTTCTATCCATCCATTAATTTATTATCCAGCCATTCATTCACCCATGCATCCATCCTTCTATTCACCCATCCATTCCACTAATCCTTGAACTCAAGGGAGTAACACTGCAGTACATATAAACACATATAAGAAATGGTCCTTGCCATATAAGAAATTTCCATTTAAAGGGGAAAAAAGAAAAGAGAAAATATGTGAGAAAGGCTCCTGAGAGTTGTATGTCTACAGATTTGCAAAGCATGAGAACTCAGACAGAAGAGAAGGACAAACTTCTTCAATGAAAGAGACAGAATTTATTAATACTTTGGATTTTGTAGATTCTTAAAGAATTGGCAGGATACCATAAACAGAAGAGAGTGCATTTTCGGGAAACAGGTTGGTAGAGAGTGCAAATCAAAACTCTGGGAATGATGAATAGTCTGTTTTAGTCAGATGACAGTGATAGAAGTATACTAAACATAGTATCAGTTCAGTTCAGTTCAGTTGCTCAGTCATGTCCGACTCTTTGCGACCCCGTGAATCGCAGCATGCCAGGCCTCCCTGTCCATCACCAACTCCCGGAGTTCACTCAGACTCACACCCATCGAGTCAGTGATGCCATCCAGCCATCTCGTCCTCGGTCGTCCCCTTCTCCTCCTGCCCCCAATCCCTCCCAGCATCAGAGTCTTTTCCAATGAGTCAACTCTTCACATGAGGTGGCCAAAGTACTGGAGTTTCAGCTTCAGCATCATTTCCTCCAAAGAAATCCCAGGGCTGATCGCCTTCAGAATGGACTGGTTGGATCTCCTTGCAGTCCAAGGGACTTGCAAGAGTCTTCTCCAACACCACAGTTCAAAAGCATCAATTATTCACCACTCAGCTTTCTTCACAGTCCCACTCTCACATCCATACATGACCACTGGAAAAAGCATAGCCTTGACTAGATGGACCTTTGTTGGCAAAGTAATGTCTCTGCTTTTCAATATGCTATCTAGGTTGGTCATAACTTTTCTTCCAAGGAGTAAGTGTCTTTTAATTTCATGGCTGCAATCACCATCTGCAGTGATTTTTATACTAAACACTAAAAAGTATGTTGGTGGTGGAGGGGAAAAGAATCATGAAAAAACACAGGAAAGGTCTGCAATAATGGTCTGGGAAATTTGGTGTTTTCTTGGTAGGCATGAGAAGACACTGAGATTTTTAAGTAGTAGGCTGATACAAAGTTGCATGTGCCAAATATTTTTAATCAAGTTCAACTTTCAATTAGCTATCTAATAGACAAAATATCTAAACCCAAGGTTTCAAAACTTTCTCAGTTTACAGCAATCTGTGTCTATACAATTTTTTCATGGGCTTCCTGGCCCATAAGAAACACAACAACTCCATTCATTAAGTAGTTAAGTTCAAATGACTTCATGAATATTTGTATCTTAACAACTTAGTAGTCATCTGAAAAAAAAACAATGCATGGAAATTATATATATATATATATTAGACTTTCATTCTTAAATAATCACAATTACTTCCCAATGGGATGCGTGTGCCTGCTGGGCACTATATAGTTTCTCAAACTTTGGAGTCAGATTGACCACCATCACCCTCATGCTCTGCTCTACACTGATTTTCACTTAGTATTTGTTTTCTACCACAGCAGCTGCTGAACAGCCAGTTTCACAAAGACATCATGCTATCAAAAGTACTGTCACTAGATCTAATGTTGAAACTCTGAACTACATCAAGAAATTAGTTTGCATAGTGTCCAAAAGACATTGCATAGCCCTACGTTTCTCTAAAAAAATTAAAATATCCTGCAGATTCCACTCCTGGGTATATCCAAAGGAAAGGAGACCAGTATCTTGAAGAGACAGATGTGCCCCCGTGGTCACTGCAGCATTATTCACAATAGTCAAGCCATGGAAACAATCTTCATGTCCTCTGATGGATGAATAGATAGAGAATATGTTGCACATATACACAACATAAACATGTATAATGAAATATTATTTAGCCATAAAACATGGAAATCCTACTATTTGTGACAACATGAATGAGCCTGAGTGGTTCTATGGTAAGTGAAATTAGCTAGACAGAGAAAGATAAATACTGTATAGAATCACTTACACGTGCTGCTGCTGCTGCTAAGTCACTTCAGTCGTGTCCGACTCTGTGTGACCCCATAGACGGCAGCCCACCAGGCTCCCCCGTCCCTGGGATTCTCCAGGCAAGAACACTGGAGTGGGTTGCCATTTCCTTCTCCAATGCATGAAAGAGAAAAGTGAAAGTGAAGTCGCTCAGTCTCTCCGACTGTTAGCGATCCCATGGACTGCAGCCCACCAGGCTACTCCGTCCATTGGATTTTCCAGGCAAGAGTACTGGGGTGGGGTGCCATTGCCTTCCCCGCACTTACACGTGGAATCTGGAGAAAAAAAAAAACTGATTTCATAGAAACAGAGAGTACAGAGAATAGAATGGTAGTCATGAGGGGCCTCGCAGAGGGGGAAATAGAGAGATACAGGTCAAACAGTATGAACTTCCAGTTCTGAGATGAATACATTCTAAGGATCTAATGTACACCATGGTGACTAGAGTTAATAAGATGGTATTGTATATTTAAAAATTGTGGAGAGTAGATATTAAACATTCTCACCACACACACACATACACAAACACACATTAAAAAGTTAATTATGGGAGATGATAGATGTGTCAGTTATGATCTTGGCAATCATTCCACAATGAATATGTGTATCAAATCATCATATTGTATACTTTATTCATATACAATTTTATTTGTCAATTATCCCTCATTAAAATATTCTGCCTCACCCTTGAGAATTTACTAGAGTGCCCAAGGGGGGTACGTCAGTGTACGACTTGAGAATTCAGTGTTCAACCATTACCATTTGCCAGGTGGTACTGCCTTAGGCAACTTATACATATTGTTTCATTTAATACTCACAATGGGGTAATTGCTATTATTACCTCCATTTTTCAGATGATGAAACTGAGGTCACAGGTATGGAAAGTGATGAAACTGACCTTAAATCCTATGCAGCACCTCTGTTAATACATATCAGAAGACTGTTATTACATGCTTTGGTCCATGTTTCCCTACTTGACTAACAATATAAGAGGAGGAAACATATCCTACATATCTGTATATTCCTAGTGGCCAGAGTATCCTACTCAATGCTATTCTCAGGATGTAATGCCTTTGTTGATCTTATGTGACCTATTTAATTTCCCAAAAGCAGACCCTAAGACATGAATTTTAATGCAAATAATTCATTTGTGAGATAATTCAGAAAATTCTGGCATGTGAGTAGGGAAATGTGTCAGGAAAGGGAAGGAATGAATAAAAAGTATGTTACCAGCCAACTTTCCACAGTGGGCAACTGGAACCACGTGGCTCAGAACTATTCTACTAGAGGGGCAAGGGAGCTGGGGTATTCACACACCTGTTCCCATCTGACACTGGTTAAGGACAGCTCTTGGGAGAGGGGGCATTGATTTCCTGGCATTTTTGGCCTGCAATGTACATAGACAGAGAGGGCTTCAGTGGCCAGAGAGAATCCTCAGAAAAAGAGAAAAGATTTTTGCAGCTAGAAATCAGATCTGCCCACTAAAATGGTAAGGCCCAACTAGATATGGGTGAGGCATATCTGCTTCACCAGTAGAATCTTCTAGGAAGCATTTATAAAGTGATTTGTGGGAGGGCCATGCTTTTCTATGAGGGTGAATCAGAATATCTGGTAGACATGTATAGTCTGTAAAACCATACTTAATATAATTTTACATTTAGAAAATAAAATTACTTTTTTGTTTTTATCTCTTTGGTGAATATATTAAAGACAGTATTTTTCAAGACAATTCAGCATAAAAGTACAGCACTGGGACAGATGAGCCTCAGAAGCATCTTAGGCAAAGTAGTACCTAAGGAGGAAGGCATTTGCTACCATGGGCTTTCCATTTTGTTTTTCTAAACAAAGGAAGCAACATGCAGATTTCTCAACTGAAAAGGAAAGCTGAAGTTTAAATTCCCATTTCATCTACATCTTTAGGGCCAAGTTGAGAGTTTATCTTAGCAGGAGAAAAGTGACCTTTGGGAATATGTACAAGCATTTAGCACAAAGACTCAGTTTCTAAATGCATTCTCAGTAAAATTAAATGGGTTTGCCATGTTCCAATTCAATTTAGCTATGGCCCATGAAACTGAGAAGTTCCTTACACACTGCATTTTAGAAACCATTTTAAAAATGTCAAATAGTAATTTCTAAGGGGGGGGAAATAAGATAGCTACAAAGCAAGTCACTAAAATCAGCTATTCATCATTAATTTCCCTTTTCTAATGGAAATGACTGACTTACACCTTTGCTGAATTTCATTTTGGGCTACAATATTTTTAATGCTAATCTGAGAGTTCATCTTTTAGTTTAGGCTTTAAATGTGGTTCAGATATGTCTGGTGAATTTATATTTATAAACGGATTACATCCTTAGTTGAAGGAAAAGGAAGTTAGAGTCAGAAATGATCTTTTGAATATAGGTCCCTAGCCTGGCCCTTTGTACTCATGTCTGAACTCTCTGAAGAGATGGGATAACAAGGAAACTTAGGAACTCATTTTTATGAGAAATTCTGAATGTGCAGATACAAGTCACAATGTATTACAATCCTACTGAGGACTGTGAATGAAGGCTACAGGGAATACAGTGTCACTTGGGCGACTTGAGGATTCCTAGTTCTGGGGTACCTGGGACATCAGCACTCTCCTAGAGGGGCTGGTGTAGCAGTGAGCAGTACCAAAACCAGATATTCTTGAGGTGTAAAGGGGAAGAAGATGAGATGGCCTCTCATGAGCCATCAGAAAGAGATTTTGGAAAACCAGTGACATTTAGACTTTTCTTTTTAATGTGACCAGTTTAGCACTCACAGGCTGGAGAAACTTGGGTTGACACTGAATGAAGACAGGGCCATGTTTAACATGTATCAATGTGTCATATGCTTTTACGGATAATAAGTATAGAAATCTATGAATGGCTTTTAATTATGTGGCTGGAAAAGAGAAAAACCCAGGTCAAATAAATAACTAGTTATGCAGTGTAGTAGAATTATAGTCTCCTAACTGAGACATTATGTAGTTTTTTGACTTTAGGCAAATTTTTCATGGGTGATTAAATGATTGGCCATAATTCTTCATCCCACACTAAATCCATACCCTTGGCAGGGTCTCATTGTGGACAGAGAGTATTTCCCTGCCCTTTGAGTTTGAGCTTGGCCATGTAACTTACTTTAGGCAATGATTCTGGGTAGAAAGAAGTGTTTCATTTCCAATCCAGACATTCAAATGCCTTGTGCACATCCACTTGCTCTCTTGTGCTTTCACCACTCAGCTCAGTTCAGTCGCTCAGTCATGTACCACTCTTTGAGACCCCATGGACTGCAGCACACCCGGCTTCCCTGTCCATCACCAACTCCTAGAGCTTCCTCAAGCTCATGTCCACTGTGTCAGTGATATCATCCAACCACCTCACCCACTGTCATCCCCTTCTCCTCCTGCCTTCAATCTTTCCCAGCATCAGGGTCTTTTCCAATGAGTCAGTTCTTCGCATCAGGTGGCCAAAGTATTGGAGCTTCAGCATCAACATCAGTCCTTCCAATGAATATTCAGGACTGATTTTCTTTAGGATGGACTGGTTGGATCTCCTTGCAGTCCAAGGGACTCTCAAGAGTCTTCTCCCACACCACAGTTCAAAAGCATCAACTCTTCAGTGCTCAGCTTTCTTTATGGTCCAACTTGCACATCCATACGTGACTAGCAGAAAATCATACCTTTGACTAGATGGACCTGTTTAGGCAAAGTAATGTCTCTGCATTTTAATATGCTGTCTAGGCTGGTCATAGCTTTTCTTCCAAGGAGCAAGCATCTTTTAATTTCATGGCTGTAGTCACCATCTGCAGTGATTTTGGAGCCCCCCAAAATAAAGTCTGTCACTGTTTTGATTGTTTTCCCATCTATTTGCCATGAAGTGATGGGACCAGATGCCATGATATTAGTTTTCTGAATGTTGAGTTCACCATTACCACAAGAAAAACCTACTCCAGTTGGCCCACTGGGACAAAGTCATTTTGAGTAAACCCAAGGACCTATGTGATATAGAACTACCCTAAGCACAAAAACCTAGATCAGGGAAAGCCCAAATCAGCAAATGCCCACAGGGGCATTACCTAAATATATGCTTGTTCTAATCTGATAAGTGTCTGAAGTTGTTTATTATGTAGCAGTGGCTGACTGATACATCTTGCTCTCCTTCTGGGCCTCAGTTCAGTTTCCTTGTCATTAAATGGAATAGGTTTACTAAACAACTTCAGATCTTTTCTGGTTTTAACTTTTTTTTTCCCCTAAAATAAACTCCTTCATTTCTATGTAACAATATTTTTCTTTATCTTTTTTATACTTCTAAAACATACAGATTTCAGAAGTGCTGCTCCTATGGCTGGATATGTCAGTTCTACATTTAATAACACTCACTGAGCAACAGAAAGTCTTTCAACTGTAGCCAAAGAGCCACGTGAAAAAGTGCAGAATTGAGCCTCAGATAAATAGTATAAACTTAATTTCTGATTTTCAAAGTTTCAGAATGTGCTCCTTGTTTCCTTATTAACTGAAAATAAGTATGTCTCCTGGACAGACAGGTGTGAGGGTAAGAAGGGATAGCATCTTCTAGACTCCTGGGAAGCATTTATATTTTGGCTTATGGAATTCCACCCAAAAGGGATGAATCAAGGCTTACCTTTGGAGACAAGTGATTATTATTAGCTTCTTCCTTGGCAAGATGTCTCTGTACTCATTTTTTTAATAACAGCTTCTAAACTATACCATGCAATTTCTTCACATAGCAAAACAACACTATTTAACTTCTTTCAATACAGGAAGTTAACTTTATCCTTTGGTTTCTTTCTTTTCTTTGCTGCATTAGAAGTATGTACAAAAACCTACTGTACCACCAGCACTGCCACTACAGGTAGAATGCATACACAGATCTGAGCTTGCCAGGCTAATGAAGGCTAAAGATTTGGGTCATCAGCTCTTTCAAGAAAGAAAAAAGTGGAAGAGATGGAGAAAGAGGGTGTGTGTGTGTGTGTGTGTGTGTGTGTGTGTGTGTGTGTAGATAAACAGGTGGAGGGCTGAACCCTGGAAGGAACAGGGATGGGACAAGATCTTGGGTGTGGTAGGCTGAAAAACACCACCACCCCAAAATATGTCAGGTTCTAATCTCTGGATCCTTGTAAATATTACCTTATAGGATAGTAAGATCTTTGCAGATGTGATTAAATTAAGAATCTTGAGCTGAATAGAATATTCAGGATTATCAGGGTGGGCACTAAATGCAATCATATGTAGAGGGAGGTAGAGGGAGATTTGATAGATGAAAGAAGAGGAAACAATGTGACCACAAAAGTGGTGACAGGAATGATACAGCCACAAACCAAGGAAGCCAGGAGTCTCCAGAAGCTCCAAGAGGTGAGGAATAGACCATCCCTAGAGTCTTGTTCTGCTGACACCTTGATTTCAGCCCAGTGATATTGTCAAGATCCTTAGCTCAATCACATCTGCAATCTGTCTCCATACAAGTTAACACTGCTCTCTTCTTCTCCACCCCTACCCCTGCTGTTGAAGCAGATGCCAAACAGGGGAATGAAATAATGGCTTCCCCTCATTGTAAGGGAATCTCTAAGAATTATTTTTTCCCAATGCTTCACATGGCTTCTAATGTGGAAAAGAAAAAAATCATTATATATATATATATACATAAGAGAGTATACGTATTATATATATTATAGTTATTTATGAAGTCATATTTTTTAAAACAAGTATAAGAATATAGGCATATATATTCATCAAGCAGTGGAACTTTCAATGCAAAGATACATGAATATTTTTCCTTTCCTGAAGAACCATTACCCATGTCCTAGCCTAGGGACCCTCAGGGGGTCTGGTGTAATCTGACACTTTTTCCCATTGTCCCAGTGTAAGTTGTCAATAAAACTCTATTAAATTCATTTTCTTATTCTTTTGCTGCTTGTCTTTAAAATCCTCTACTGACTCTCAGAATTCACAGTGTCACTCAGCTAGGGCTGTTTCTAGTTGTTGGCAGGGAGTTCTCAATGAAATAGCAATTGTTTGGTGGGTTTTTATTCTTTTTGGCAAATTTAACAAGTATATCTCACAAAAGGGAAAGCCCTCCCTCGACCCCAGCTTTTCTGGGGAGGTGTGTGTGTGTGTGTGTGTGTGTGTGCGCGCACACGTGTGTGTGTGTGTGTGTGTGTTTTGGCCAAGTTCATTTCTCCTGTTCATTCCCTTCTGATTGTGCACCTGCAATTTGATCACACACTACAATAACTCAATTTTGCTTAATCTGATTATACTTGACTGGAATGAAAAGCAGCGTTTATATGACATATTGGAAGATTTGTAATGGGAAAGTGTTTAAAATTTTAACAGACTGTAATAGCTTAAATGCAGGGTTTCTTTGCCTTACCTCCATTGATATTTTGTGTTGAATAATTCTTTGTTATGGGGAAAAGTCCTTTGCATTTACAGGATGTTCAGCTGCACCCCTGGCTTCTACTCACTAGATACCAGGAGACAAAAAATATGTGCCCAGACATTGCCAAATGTCTCCAAGAAGGGGGACTGATAACCTTTACTTTAAACTGTAAATCTATTTTGAGAAGATGATTGGAGCAGTTTGAGATGATGTTTGGAGCAGTCTGAGAAAGACTGTGTTGAAAAACATGTATTAGAAAGTGTGGTAGCCAGCCTCTAACGTGGCTCCCCGTGATCCTGCCTTCTGGTATTCCTACCCTTACAGAGTCCTCTCCCATACTTAACAGGTCTGACTGGGTAACCAATAGGATACTGTGGAACTGAGACAAAATGATTTTTAAAATTAGGTCATAAGAGACATTGCTCTCTGAGATTTCTTGTTTTGGGGAAACTAGTTGCCATGACATGAGGACACTCAGTAGCCCTATGGTGAAGTCCACATGGCAAGAGCACTATGAGTAAGGTGAAGTGGAAGTGGATCCTCCAGCCCCTGTGAAGCCATTCCTGGAAGTTCATTCCTGGATGACATCTTGACTGCAACCTCATGAGAGACCCTGAGCCAGAATCATCCAGCAAACCACTCCTGAATCCCTAATGTACTGAAACAGCTTATTGTTTGTTGTTATTTTAATCCTCTAAGTTTTAGGATAATTTGTTACACAGACTCAATGGACATGGGTTTGGGTGGACTCCAGGAGTTGGTGATGGACAGGGAGGCCTGGTGTGCTGCGGTTCATGGGGTCACAAAGAGTCGGACATGACTGAGCAACTGAACTGAACTGAACTGAATAAAAATTAATAGAATTTAGAACAAATATTACTTTCAAGCAAAGAAAACATTTCTCTGTCCAATAGTTTGCTTTTGTTTGTTTTATAAGAGAGGCTTTCTTTCATCTAGTTAAAGGTTTAAAGAATAGGTACTGTTAATCACAGCGTAACTAACAGAATAAGGACAAAAGCAGATCAAAAGAATAAAGCTAAAGTTTTGGTGAGGAAGAAACAGAACATACACTTTACCTGGCTAAATTCAGGGAGATACCTAGTTCCTGAAGTAATGGAACTAAGCAAATGAATAATTTAATGAGTAAAAATATGTCTTTGTAAACACTGGCTTTTAATTTATTAATAAATAGGGTTCCACTTACAATGCTGTTGGGCTTCCCTGGTGGCTTAGCGGTAAAGAATCCTCCTGCAAAGCAGGAGCTGCAGAAGATGTGAGTTTGATCCCTGGGTGGGGAAGATCCCCTGGAGGAGGACATGGCAACCCACTCCAGTATTCTTGCCTGGGAAATCCCATAGACAGAGGAGGCTGTTGGGCTACAGTCCATAGGATTGCAAAGAGTTGGACATGAGTGAGGCAACTTAGTATGCACATAGAATGTTGTTATTGGAGAAGGCGATGGCACCCCACCCCACTCCTATTGCTTGGAAAATCCCATGGGCAGAGGAGCCTGGTAGGCTGCAGTCCATGGGGTCACTAAGAGTCGGACACGAATGAGCGACTTCACTTTCACTTTTCACCTTCATGCATTGGAGAAGGAAATGACAACCCACTCCAGTGTTCTTGCCTGGAGAATCCCAGGGATGGTGGGCTGCCGTCTATGGGGTTGCACAGAGTTGGACACGACTGAAGTGACTTAGCAGCAGCAGAATGTTGTTATAGGTCATTACAATACTATTTTAAAAATTAAAATAACTATAGTTTATTTTNCAACCCACTCCAGTGTTCTTGCCTGGAGAATCCCAGGGATGGTGGGCTGCCGTCTATGGGGTTGCACAGAGTTGGACACGACTGAAGTGACTTAGCAGCAGCAGAATGTTGTTATAGGTCATTACAATACTATTTTAAAAATTAAAATAACTATAGTTTATTTTGTGAGATTATGCTTTCAGGGTTGTGTATCAGTTAGCTACTAAAATACTAATGCTGCATAGCAACCTCCCTCAAAAACCCAGTGATGTATAGTAACAAATATTTACTTCTTACTTATGTGTCCTGAAGTCAGTAAGAGTTTGGCTGGGCTTGACTCTAGCTCTCGGTTCAGTTCATTTCAGCTTCACACATCTTTCATCTTCATTAGATCAGCAGCTTACTCAAGGTATGTTCTTCTCATGGTGAAGACAGAAGTGCAAGAGTGTAGAGCAGAAACACCTGATATCTTTTAAGGCGTACACTATGGCTGTCACTTCTGCCCACAACCCACTGACCGAAGCAAATCACATGGCCAAGTGTAACATCAATGTGGAAGGGAAATACACTTGTTCCATGGAGTTTGGGGACATGGAGTGGGAAAGAATGAATATATGGTGAATAACAGTCTAATCTACAGGCCGTTCTCTTCTTTTTGTCTGTTTCTGTGCATTTATCATTCTTATACTATTGTGGATACAAAGAAATATACACACATCTTTCATCTTCATTAGATCAGCAGCTTACTCAAGGTATGTTCTTCTCATGGTGAAGACAGAAGTGCAAGAGTGTAGAGCAGAAACACCTGATATCTTTTAAGGCGTACACTATGGCTGTCACTTCTGCCCACAACCCACTGACCGAAGCAAATCACATGGCCAAGTGTAACATCAATGTGGAAGGGAAATACACTTGTTCCATGGAGTTTGGGGACATGGAGTGGGAAAGAATGAATATATGGTGAATAACAGTCTAATCTACAGGCCGTTCTCTTCTTTTTGTCTGTTTCTGTGCATTTATCATTCTTATACTATTGTGGATACAAAGAAATATGTTTCACAATTTGCGAGCATGACTTGTGCTTCACAATTTACAAAGCTGATTATACATTACAAAGCTTCACTCTCTATTGTTTTTCTGACAGGTACAATATTTTTTCCTTTGGTTCATCAGGCTATTATATTAAAACATCATGGGGGAAGGCGAGGTTTATCCCATGGATGGGATGTCGACTTGGAATGCATTCAATAGTAAATAACATGAAACTCAACTTACAGTTGCTGAAACAAATAGGAGTTCATCTTTCTCATGTGACAAGCAGTTCAAAGGCAGGCAATGTGATGCAGATGGTATCATCAAAGTCCCAGCTCTTATCTTTCTCCACTCCATGGTTGTTAGTCTCTTCATGGTTGTAAGATGGCTGGTGCAGCTTCATATGTCAAGTCTACATTCCTGGCAGGAAGAAAGGATAGAGGACCATGGCAGCTGATGTTCAGAAAGCAAAACTTTCCCAGAACCACCCTAAGTAGATGTCCACTTATATCTCATTAGAAAAGATGGTTTCAAGCTCTATAGCCTTGATAACAAAAGAAGGCAAGGGTGAAAGCTACTGGAAAGGGGTGTTGAAACAATCTATGTTATATACCAGAGAGGGACACAGGTGATCCCTATACCCAACCATCCCTATCTCTAAGTAATCCTTACCTTCAGGAATCTATTTGTAATAAGTACAAAATACTCATCCCCTGCTGCTGCTGCTGCTAAGTCACTTCAGTCGTGTCCGACTCTGTGTGACCCCATAGATGGCAGCCCACCAGGCTCCCCTGCCCCTGGGATTCTCCAGGCAAGAACACTGGAGTGGGTTGCCATTTCCTTCTCCAATGCATGAAAGCAAAAAGTGAAAGTTAAATTGCTCGGTCATGTCTGACTCTCCGCGACCCCATGGACTGCAGCCTACCAGGCTCCTCCATCCATGGGATTTTCCAGGCCAGAGTACTGGAGTGGGGTGCCATTGCCTTCTCCAACTCATCCCCTGGGTACTCCTAATTAAACAATAATGTTGACCCTGAGCCTCTGTTCCACTTAGGAACTTGCCTGTCTGAGCTTTTCTTTAGGCCACACAGAAATTAGTCCTGAATTTTCTGTATTGATTTAGAAGTTTTGTATTCTTAAGCAATGTTATAACTTTTGATGATTTGAAAAGTACCAGGCAAAGTTATTATTTTAAGGTGGTGTCCTTGGGCAAGTTAGTTAACTACTCTGTGCTTATTGGGGAAAAAAAACTATCTTGCAGTGTTGCTGTATAGATAAAAAACAATATTTGAAAAGGATTTCACTTTACCTGGTATTTAGAAGTTGAGTTTTGTTAAGTGCCGTCAATGTAGTCTTAAATGGTATACTCACTGTGCTTTCAGCCTTGCCATGCATTACAATGTTTCAGTGTAATACTCCGAGGAACCAAAGGGGTAAAAAGGTACTTATCAAAAAAGGAATACACAGTGAAGTCTTATAATCTGCAGCTGATATTATTACCATTATTGTTTTAGGATACTTCAACTCATTCTGATTGGACAGTTCGTCCTCCTTTAAATATCTGGTAACTTTGTAAACAGTTTCAGAGCATGATAAGGCTACCAATAACATGTTTAGAACCTGTACCCAGTATTGCTTTCATCAGGATGCTAAGTCTGCATCATCATTGTGTATCAGCCTTCTAGAATGGTCAGATACTAAGAGGATGAGTAGGTAGGATTTTTTTTTTAAATACGAAGGGGAAATACAGAGAAATAGACAAATATCTTTCCTGAAACATAATATCTATGCCAGGCAGAAATTGTCTTCTTCTTTTCCTTTCTATCCCCTCATCACCAAAGCTCCTGTCTGCTTCTCCTTAGAGTGGAGGTAAAGTAATGGGAGAGAGTAAGACAATTTCTGCCTGTGCCACTCTTTTCTAGAGAGAAAAGCATTTGCTTTTTCCCCTTCCTTCTTATTCCTCAAATTCATTGGTCACAAAACTTACACATACGATATTTTCTACTCACTGTTCTAACTGGGATTCAGATCCAACTATTCAGCTTAATGTTGGTTGCAGCAATGACGCTTACTCCTTGGAAGGAAAGTTATGACCAACCTAGATAGCATATTCAAAAGCAGAGACATTACNAGAGATGACAATCCTGCTACTTCAGCAAGATTTACCCAGACCCTGGATTTGCTTAAATCATCATAAAAGATCAGAACTTGAAGGTGCCTTTACAATCACACCCTCATTTTACAGATGGCTGCTTGTTTGCTGCTTGTGTGTATGTCTGAGAACCACCATGTGCTAAATGTTATCAATGCTGTCCACCTAGCCATGAATGATTTCCCATTAGACACTGGGCATCTCAAGGATAGTGACTAGGGATCACCAATGCATCTCCAGCAGTGGAGCAGCCTGTCATGCAACTACTTAGTATATATTGCTCGACTCAATAAACTATTCTTGTTTGAGAAGAGTTAAGTCTTTTTCATTACAGCAAAATCCAATATAATAATGCCAAGTTGGAGAGAATATAGGAGAAGGAAGTGTTGAAAGTGGGGTGTGTGAAAAGAGTATCAATTTTACAGTTTGGGGCAGCACAGTCTCTTCCAATTCATTAAAAAAAATACTCAGAAATATCACTTTAAAAGTAGATTCAAAGTATTATAGAATTAATTTTACTATCCTCTCTCCTTTTTATTTTTCACTTGGGTAACAGGTTAAAATAGCAATTCATATGATGTTTAACCTGTTGTGCAGTTGTTCATCAACACTTTTGATTCAATACCCTTTGTGTTTCTGTTCACAGAAAACATAAATTTACATGGGAAACAATAATTCCATTTGAGGGCTTTTTGAAAATATTTTCCGATTAAAGTATTTGCTTTGAATAGTTTTCTTGAGGCTGTCATATTAAGAGTTCAAAAAAGACAGAAGTAAATAAATGTATTCTTGATAGGTTATATTTTAGCATTTTGTGGCAGCCTGGTAAAGTCTGGCTGACTATTGTCAAGGTCACTGTTTAGAGCAGATGTTCTCAACGAGGGTGATTATGCCTCCCAGGGGACATCTGGCAATGCCTTGAGGCAATTTTAATGTCATAGCTGGGAGAGAAGCTGCTACTGGCCTTGAATGGGATTCTGCTTACTATCCTTCAGTGCATAGGACACAGCCCCTGAAAATGAAGAGCTGCTGCTGCTGCTGCTAAGTCGCTTCAGTCCTGTTTGACTCTGTGCGACCCCATGGATGGCAGCCCACCAGGTTCCCCCATCCCTGGGGTTCTCCAGGCAAGAACACTGGAGTGGGTTGCCATTTCCTTCTCCAATGCATGAAAGAGAAAAGTGAAAGTGAAGTCGNCTGCTGCTGCTGCTGCTAAGTCGCTTCAGTCCTGTTTGACTCTGTGCGACCCCATGGATGGCAGCCCACCAGGTTCCCCCATCCCTGGGGTTCTCCAGGCAAGAACACTGGAGTGGGTTGCCATTTCCTTCTCCAATGCATGAAAGAGAAAAGTGAAAGTGAAGTCGCTCAGTCTGTCCGACTGTTAGCGACCCCATGGACTGCAGCCCACCAGGCTCCTCCGTCCATGGGATTTTCCAGGCAAGAGTACTGGGGTGGGTTGCCATTGTCTTCTCTGAAATGAAGAGCTATCTAGCACCAAATGTCAATAGTGCCATAGTGGAGAAATACTGTTCAGAGTCAAGAGACCCCACTCCCTACAGTAGAGGAACCATACCATTTATCATCTAAATCAGGACATTGGTGAGTTGAAGGGGGATACTATTAGTAGGAGCTTCCCTGGTGGCTCAGATGGTAAAGCGTCTGCCTGCAATGTGGAAGACCCGGGTTTGATCCCTGGGTTGGGAAGATACCCTCGAGAAGGAAATGGCAACCCACTCCAGTACTCTTGCCTGGAAAATCCCATGAACGGAGGAGCCTGGTAGGCTACAGTCCATGGGGTCACAGAGAGTCAGACATGACTGAGTGACTACTTAAGTGAGTACTATTAGTAGGTATGCCAGGACAATAGGCATAAACAGGGACAGTCCCAGGGAAAGACCCTGTTTCCATACCTAAAGGCTATGTGAACCCGGGCAAACAGCATCCTCAGTTGTATGTAAAGTGCAGAGGTAAGATTAGCCCCAGGTCCCTTTCTGCTCCAGCATTTTAGTTCCAACGATGTAAGCCTTTAGTGTCTCAAGGACACATTATTCTTTATGTGTCACCTCTGTCAGTCCATAATCTCTTCTGGAGCAGTCCTCTATCCAACTCATTTTTCTGTTTCCTTTTCTCTCTTCACACAAGCCCTGGAGAAACAATGTTTGTTGAACTGCATAGTTCCAGCAGATTTATAAGCCTTTAGTGTCTCAAGGACACATTATTCTTTATGTGTCACCTCTGTCAGTCCATAATCTCTTCTGGAGCAGTCCTCTATCCAACTCATTTTTCTGTCTCCTTTTCTCTCTTCACACAAGCCCTGGAGAAACAATGTTTGTTGAACTGCATAGTTCCAGCAGATTTACAGCTTCCCACAGAAGCAAAATGTTAACATGAAAGATTTTAATAACAAACATATTTTGGTCATACTTCTCCATGGGGAATGGATATGGGGCTTGACTTTCCCTTCTTGAGTTAATACTATGGCGGTATAATTTGACTGCTAACTTAGGGCACTTTTGAGAGCAAAAGGGCATGCTGTTAAAAACTACAGCAGGATAATAGGCATGAACTGGGAGGCAGGGTTGCCTGAATTAGGTTAAATGCCATTAGGATTCAGATTGCCACTCAACAGAAGTGTGAGCCTAGCAGACATGTTATGCCCGCCCCATATAACCCTTGACCCCAATTATATGGCCTCTTTGAAGATAAAACATAGCTAGTTCCTTTCATCTACCTTCGGTAGTATTTGAATTTTTCTTTCATTCTTGTCCAAAGCTCATTTTCCCCTACACGTATTCCACAGTAAACTTGCTGACCTTTGAAAGCAAAAGGAAAAAGTCCAGGAACCCGGGTCACATTAATTCCACTGAGTTTTACCCCATACCTCAGCTTATATGTTTGAAGAGCACACCTTTTAGAGAATGCTGAGGCCCTTCTTGATTCACTTGAGCATTTGAGGAAAGAGAAGGCTCTGAGCCTGTGTTCTCCCACCTTCTGATGAAAATGGTAAAAGCATTTAATCTCTAGGCTGGGAGGTTGTAGAGTGAAAACAGGCTCTACTCCCCTATATGCATTTACTTACTGATCTGATTCCCTCTTCTGAAATGTCCTTGTGGGTATTATTTACCTCTTCATCCCAAGATCTTGCACAAAGTGAGCATTTAATATATGTTTATTAAAGGAATGGATGGATGGGTGAGCCACAAGGAAATTCCACTTGTCATTAGTTCAGTTCAGTCACTCAGTCGTATCCGACTCTTTGCGACCCCATGAATCGCAGCACGCCAGGCCTCCCTGTCCATCACCAACTCCCAGAGTTCACTCAGACTCACGCCCATTGAGTCCGTGATGCCATCCAGCCATCTCATCCTCAGTCGTCCCCTTCTCCTCCTGCCCCCAATCCCTCCCAGCATCAGAGTCTTTTCCAACGAGTCAACTCTTCACATGAGGTGGCCAAAGTACTGGAGTTTCAGGTTCGGCATCATTCCCTCCAAAGAAATCCCAGGGCTGATCGCCTTCAGAATGGACTGGTTGGCTCTCCTTGCAGTCCAAGGCACTCTCAAGAGTCTTCTCCAACATCACAGTTCAACAGCATCAATTCTTCAGTGCTCAGCCTTCTTCACAGTCCAACTCTCACATCCATACATGACCACAGGAAAAACCATAGCCTTGACTAGACGGACCTCAGTCAGCAAAGTAATGTCTCTGCTTTTGAATATACTATCTAGGTTGGTCATAACTTTTCTTCCAAGGAGTAAGTGTCTTTTAATTTCATGGCTACAGTCACCATCTACAGTGATTTTGGAGCCCAAAAAAGTAAAGTCTGACACTGTTTCCACTGTTTCCCCATCTATTTCCCATGAAGTGATGAGACCGGATGCCATGATCTTCGTTTTCTGAATGTTGACCATTGGTAGGATCGAAATCAATGACCCCCTGCTGCACTCACAACAGTCTTGAGTAAAGAATACTTGAGCTGGAAAGTCTTTTTCTCTCCTTCTCGCCCCAGTCTTTACCTCCTTCACCAAGTTATAAACCCTTGCACAAGCCATGTAGCACTGTTCAAGGCAGAGAAATAAGCTTGATGAAAGCCCATAGCCAATGAGAACCAAAATAAAGGAAATGTAAATAGAAGTACCAAATGTAAATGGAACTTCCCAGTTCGACTTCTGGGTATCTATCTGAAGAAAACCGAAACACTAACTTGAAAAGATATCTGCACCTCTATGTTCACTGCAGCATTATCTAGAATAAACAAGATGTAGAAGCGATCTAAGTGTCCTTTGATAAGTGAATGTATAAAGGTGTGGTCTATAAACACAATGGAAAACTATTAAGCTACGAAAAAGGGAAACCTTGCCATTTGTCTTGAGGACATTATGTTAAGAGAAATAGGTCAGACAGAGAAGAACAAATACTGTATGATCTCACTTATTCATGGAATCTAAAAAACCAAACCCACAGAGAACAGACTGGTGGTTTCCAAAAGTGGGGGTGGGCAAAATGGATGAAGGGGGTCGATATGTGCAAACTTTCAGTTATGATGTAAATAAGCTCTGGGGATGTAATATACAGCATAGTGACCATAGTTAATAATACTATAGAATATATTTGAAAGTTGCTAGCAGAATAGATCTTAAAAATTCTCAATAGAAGAAAAAAATTCTGTAACTATGAATGGTGATGGATGGTAACTAGACATTGTGGTGACCATTTCACAATATATACAAGTATCACATCATTGTATTGCACACCTGAAACTAATATAATGTTCTATGTCAAGAAAAATAGAAAGGAAAGGCCATACTCTCCATCCGGGATTATAAAGAGCTGATGTCTATAGAGGGTTTCTCTGCTGTTAGATACCGTGATTACAATAATTATCATCGTTAAAATTATTTTAGTCTATTGGCAGAATCAGGTAACCCTTCTAGAATGTTATTTTATAAGCAGAGGAAATGAAGTTGGAAGAATGGAAAGTTCAGTGCACTGGTCCTGATGAAGTCTTCTCTGTGGCCCTGGGCCTTTAATGCACAGCCTCTCACAGTGCATCTCCGGCCTTGCATCTTCATTCCCCAGATGGAGATTGAGAACTTTGTATATTCTGGGCACTGCAGTAAGTGCAAGGATTAAAAAGTGACTAAGTAGTCAGGATCCCTCCCGTTCACAAGTCATAATATTCAAAATTCAACTGCCATGTTGCTTAAAAGAAGTTTGAAAACCCATGTAACTTCCTCGCCCATTTTTAAGTTGACATCTCATGTTTTTCATCACAAATTTAAATATTTACAAAGGTTAGTTACCAAAGCATTATCAATATGCCAAATACCATTTGATACCTAGCACCATTCACTTTTTTTTAGGATACAAAAAATTTTTATATTTCTTTTTCTCCTTCATCTCATATTTCCATTCTATTTCTCCCACAGAATTTTATCCTGTTGAAATTTATTTTTATGTTTGAAAGACTCCAGTCATCCTATAACACAGAAACACACACTTTTTCCCATGTGACCATCCAGTTCAACTTTCTCACCAAAGCATAGGTCAACTATAGCACTGCTTGTTCAGAACTGCAGAGCAATTACACAGCTCTACTATGTACAAAAAAATGTCTTAATGACCCAAATAACCACGATGGTGTGGTCACTCATCTAGAGTCAGAAATTCTGGAGTGTGAAGTCAAGTGGGCCTTAAGAAGCATCACTACAAACAAAGCTAGTGGGGGTGATGGAATTCCAGCTAAGCTACTTCAAATCCTAAAAGATGATGCTCTTAAAGTGTTGCACTCAATAGGCCAACAAATTTGGAAAACTCAACAGTAGCTACAGGATTGGAAAAGGTCAGTTTTCATTCTAACATCAAAGAAAGGCAATACCAAAGAATGTTCAAACTATCACACAATTGCACTCATTTCACATGCTAGCAAGTTCATGGTCAAAATCCTCTAAGCTAGGCTTCAACAGTACGTGAACTGAGAAGTTTCAGATGTTCAAGCTGGATTTAGAAAAGGCAGAGGAACAAGAGAGCAAATTGCCAACATTTGTTGGATCATAGAAAAAAAAAAAAAAGCAAGAAAATTCCAGAAAAACATCTACTTCTCCTTCATTGACTACGTTAGAGCCTTTGGCTGTGCAGAGCACAACAAACTGTGAAAAATTCTTCAAGAGATGGGAATACCAGACCACCTGACCTGTCTCCTGAGAAATCTGAATGCAGGTCAAAAAGCAACAGTTAGAACCGGACATGGAACAATGGACTGGTTCCAAATTGGAAAAGGAGTTTGTCAAGGCTATATATTGTCACCCTGCTTATTTAACTTATATGCAGAGTACATCATGTGACATGCTGGGCTGGATGAAGCTCAAGCTGGAATCAAGACTGCTGGGATAAATATTAATAACCTCAGATATGCAGATGACACCACCTTACTAGCAGAAAGCAAAGAAGAACTAAAGAGCCTCTTGATGAAGGTGAAAGAGGAGAGTGAAAAAGCTGGCTTAAGACTCAGCATTCAAAAAACTAAGATCATGGCATCTGGTCCCACCACTTCATGGCAAATAGATGGGGAAAAAATGGAAACAGTGAGAGACTTTATTTTCTTGGGCTCCAAAATCACTGTGGACTGCAGCCATGAAATTAAAAGATGCTTGCTCTTTGGAAGAAAAGCTATGACAAAGCTAGACAGTGTATTAAAAAGCAGAAACATCATTTTGCAGACAAAGATGAGTATAGTCAAAGCCATGGTTTTTCTAGTAGTCATGTACAGATGTGAGAGTTGAGTCATAAAGAAGGCTAAGTGCTGAAGAATTGATACTTTTGAACTGTGGTGATGGAAAAGACTCTTGAGAGTCCCTTGAACTGCAAAGATCAAACCAGTCAATCCTAAAGTAAATCAGTCCTGAATATTCATTGGAAAGGCTTATGCTGAGCTGAAACTCCAATACTTTGGCCGCCTGATGCAAAGAATCGACTCATTGGAAAAGGCCCTGGTGCTGGGAAAGATTGAAGGTAGGAGAATGGACTGGTTTGATCTCCTTGCAGTCTAAGGGACTCTCAAGAGTCTTCCAGCACCACAGTTCAAAAGCATCAACTCTGGTGCTCAGCTTTATGTCCAACTCGCACATCCATACATGACTACTGGAAAAATCACAGCTTTGACTAGATGGACCTTTGTCGGCAAAGTAATGTCTCTGTGTTTTAATATGCTGTCTAGGCTGGTCATAGCTTTTCTTCTAAGAGCAAGCCTCTTTTAATTTCATGGCTGCAGTCACCATCTACACTGGTTTTGGAGCCCCCCAAAATAAAGTCTGTCACTATTTCCATTGTTTCCCCATCTATTTGCCATGAAGTAATGGGACTGAATGCCATGCTCTCAGTTTTTGAATGTTGAGTTTTAAGCCAACTTTTTCACTCTCCTCTTTTACTTTCATCAAGAGGCTCTTTAGTTCCTCTTCATTTTCTGCCATAAGGGTGGTGTCATCTGTGTATCTGAGGTTATTGATATTCCTCCTGGCAATCTTGATTCCAGTTTGTGCTTCATCCAATCTGGCATTTCGCATGATGTACTCTGCATATAAGTTAAATAAGCACGGTGACAATATACAGCCTTGACGCCACTCCTTTTCCAATTTGGAAACAGTCCATTGTTCTATGTCTGGTTCTAACTGTTGCTTCTTGACCTGCATACAGGTTTCTCAGGAGGCAGGTAAGGTGGTCTGGTATTCCCATCTCTTGAAGAATTTTCCAGAGTTTGTTGTGATCCACACAGTCAAAGGCTTTGGCATAGTCAATGAAGCAGAAGTAGATGTTTTTCTGGAACTCTCTTGCTTTTTTGATGAGCCAACAGATATTGGCAATTTGCTCTCTTGTTCCTCTGCTTTTTCTAAATCCAGCTTGAACATCTGGAAGTTCTCAGTTCATATACGGTTGAAGCCTCGCTTGGACAATTTTGAGGATTACTTTGCTAGTGTGTAAGGACAAGTGCAATTATGCAGCAGTTTGAACATTCTTTGGCATTGCCTTTCTTTGGGGTTGGAATGAACACTGACCTTTTCCAGTCCTGTGGCCACTGCTGAGTTTTCCAAATTTCCTGGCATGTTGAGTGCAGCACTTTAATAGCATCATCTTTTAGGATTTGAAATAGCTCAACTGGAATTGCATCACCTCCACTAACTTTGTTCATAGTCATGCTTCCTAAGGTCCACCTGACTTCGGACCCCAGGATGTCTGGCTCTAGGTGAGTGATCACACCATCGTGGTTATCTGGGTCATTAAGATCTTTTATGTATAGTTTTTCTGTGTATTCTTGCCACCTCTTCTTAATATCTTAGTAGAAGGAGCACTGCTGTCCACAAGGGGGAAAAAATCTAAATACATTCCTGGGAAATAATGAAATTTAATCAATCCTCTCCTTCAGAAACATGAAATGTTTAACCTTTCTGATTTTTGTTTTGTTTTACAAGAAAATAGGGCAAAAAAACTTTATTGGATACACACTGCTGCTGCTGCTGCTGCTGCTGCTGCTGCTGCTAAGTCACTTCAGTCATGTCCAACTCTGTGTGACCCCATAAACGGCAGCCCACCAGGCTCCTCCATCCATGGGATTTTCCAGGCAAGAGTACTGGAGTGGGGTGCCATTGCCTTCTCCGGGCACACTACTGAGTATTAAAATTATCTTAATTTCTCACTATGGTGCTACTGGGTAAGAAGGAGAAAGAAAAGAAATAATTAACAAGAAACCCAAAAGGTGAACCACATACAAATTGGAAAGATTTGCACATTTACATGTTTCCCATCTTCAAAATTATAATAGCTCCCACTATCTGAATGCTCACTATTTGCCAAGCACCTCAGAAGGATTCTGCTGGGTCCTCTATTATTGTTCCCACTTCACAAATGAGGAAACTGAAGCTCAGTGAGGTTAAATTACTATCTAGGGATTTGTACCCAGACAGTATATACAGTGAACCTGTACTTTCCACCACCATATTCTACTGGTTCTAGGCCCCAAACTCCAACGTATCTCAGTTATGGGGAACACTAATGTTTCTTCCAAACATTTGCAAGGAAAGATATGATCAGAAACTGTCAAATCTCTCAAAGCAAAAGAAAGTAGTACCTCAAAGTAAGTTTTTAACCTTTATGTATGCCTATGGATACATGGCAAACAATGAAAGGAATCAGAAGTGTTAAAAATTACCAGTTATACTAAAAGCAAAATAAAAGAGCTAGAGTATTTTCATCTTAATCTATTTTCCTGAGTTTCTGTTAGGTTAGAACTGTCAAGTAATAGTCTATTTTAAATTCAAAACTGATACAGACTTTAGAGTTAAAAGAACCCAAACTAAAGGTTGTGGGGGTTGGGGAGGAAGCANGAACCAAGAGGAAAAGGAATCTCCTGTCTCCTGCCTGGGTCTATAGTCTTTTCCTGGATCAAGCCAAGCAGATCTCTTATCTTGACCTGAGTTGATCACCTGTCATTAAGGGCCTGGCCAGTTGGAGAAAACAGTTTTGAAACATAAAAGCATCTCATGGTGGGAGTAGGGTAATAAGAAATTGACGATCCTTTAAAACAAGAAACAATTTACATTTTTCCCCATAGAATGAGATTGGGCAGAAAGAATCACAGAGGAACACACTTTTCAGGGTGAATTTAATGTCAGGGGCCACCAAGGTGAGCCAAGGTGTTCACTATCTCTGCCAGTTCGGCTGCCACCATAAGAGCTACTTTGAGCAAACCAAGCCTCTCATCTGACCAAGGACATGGCTAAGTGGTGAAAACTGGGTGAAATCCCCATGAAGATGAAGCACTGGTGTGGAAGGTACCCAACACAAGCAATTGCTCAATGACACCAGTGTCTTAAAAAGGAATTCTGAATGTCTGAGGCTTCCCAGGGGGTGCAGTGGTAAAGAATCCACCTGCCAATGCAGGAGATACAGGATACATGGGTTCGATCCCTGAGTCAGGAAGATCTTCTGGAGGAAGAAATGGCAATCCGCTCTGGTATTCTTACATGGGAAACCCCACGGACAGAGGAGTCTGGCAGGCTACAGCTTCAAGGGAGTCTCAAAGAGCCAGACAGAATGAGAATGCGTGCACGCACACACACTCTGTCTGGGCATGCATGCTAGAAAAAGTGTCGTTTGGTCAGAATATCTATGTCATCTCAGAAACTGTAAGAGGAGCATCTCCAGGGGAATTTCAGGCCAAGGGTACGTAACAGACTAAGGCTTAAGTGCTGAGCTATTTTAGGGAGACAGGACAATGGGATGATTTTATTTAACAGGTGCTTTATGATTCTCAAACATCAAATAATGTATCGGGCTTCTCTGGCAATCCAGTGATTAAAAATGTGCTTGCCAATGCAGGGGACACAGCTTTGATCCCTGTTCAGGGGAACTCAGATCCCAAATGCTGGGGGCGGGGCAACTAAGCCCATGTGCCTCAGCTTCTGAAGCCCAGGCATGCAGAGCCATGCTCGGCAATAAGAGAGGCCCAAGCACTGTATCCCCCACTACCTGAGCTAGAAAAAGCCCATGTGCAGCGAAAAGATCCAGTGCAGCCAAAAATAAATGAATAAATAATAAATTTTTAAAAATAATAAGGTATCCGATAGCTTTACCTGCATCACAAACTACCCTTAAAGATTTTGGCATAAACACAAATAAGCTATTTCATTCACAGATCTGCAGTTAGCAGCTTGAGCCACTTTGTCTGCTTTGACCCGAGTTCTCTTGGGTCAGCAGTCAGATGTGAGTTCAGCAGAAGCAGGCTGACACTGAGCTAGGACACCCCAGTCCTCCCTCTACATCAAGGCGTGAATTTACACTGCTGCCATCTTGCATTTAGGATGGTTTCGTTGTGGAGGATGCACATGAAATCTCCTTGTCCTGTTAAAAATAAGCCTGTAGTTACTCAGCTTAAACATTCACTAAAGAAGATAACCTAATAGATTATTTGAGGTCTGAAGTCCTTGAGCTGGAAGAAGGGAAGTTTTCATTTCCCGGTCATTTCTATCCGTGGTGCGGCCGACTCTCTTCCCTCCGACAATCTCTCGTGCAGCCTCGTGGCGTTGCTGTCCTCCTCGGCGATTCACACGTGGTCCAGCCCAGCCTCTGGTTAGAATGGAGGCTTTCCCCCTCAGGCTCGTGAGTCAGCTCAGCCTTTGTCTCCTTGCAGTGCCCCTTCCTCCGTGTACTTTTCCTCTGGTGTTAGCACAGGGAAGAGGGAGGTAGATCTGTCTCCTGACATCCCTGTGCCTGACAAATAGGCTGTCCTTTTCATCGTTGGGGCTTCCCTAGTGGCTCAGAGGTTAAAGCATCTGCCTGCAATGCGGGAGACCTGGGTTTCATCCCTGGGTCGGGAAGATCCCCTGGAGAAGGAAATGGCAACCGACTCCAGTGTCCTTGCCTGGAGAATCCCATGGACAGAGGAGCCTGGTGGGCCACAGTCCACGGGGTCGCAAAGAGTCGGACACTACTGAGCGACTTCACTTNCCTCTTGATGAAAGTGCAAGAGGAGAATGAAAAAGTTGGCTTAAAGCTAAACATTCAAAAAACGAAGATCATGGCATCTGGTCCCATAACTTCATGGGAAATAGATGGGGAAACAGTGTCAGAACTGTCTCTTATACACATCTTCTTTTTATTTTTTTTTTTTAGAGCTTCCATTTTACTTTATTTTACTTTACGGTACTCTATTGGTTTTGGCATACATTGACACGAGTCTGCCACAGGTGTACACGAACTCCCAAACATGAACCCCACTCCCACCTCCCACCCCACATCATCCCTCCGGATCATCCCCATACACCAGCCCCAAGCATCCTGCATCCTGCATTGAACATAGACTGGTGATTCATTTCTTACATGATAGTATACATATTTCAATGCTATTCTCCCAAATCATCCCACCCTCTCCCTCTCCCTCTCCCTCTCCCTTTCCCTCTCCCTCAGAGTTCAAAAGTCTGCTCTGCATATCTTCTGTTGCTTTTCTAACACTTATTTATTTGGCTGCCTTGGGTCTTAGTTGCATCTAGTGGGATATTTTCTTGCAGTGCACACACTCTCCAGTTGCTGTGCATGGGCTTAGCTGCTCAGTAGCACATGGGATCCCAGTTCCCCAACCAGAGATCGAACCTGCATCCGCTGCATTGCAAGGTGAACTCGTAACCACGGGACCACGAGGGAAGTCTTTTCCTGTTGCTTTCCTGTAGTCAGTTTCACTAATCAAGTTGTGATCATTGACGTAGAAGTGGGTAGGAAGATGTCTCAAGACCCTGCTACCATTGGCTTTAACTCCAAAAACTTCACTAAAGAAAATAACAAGATAGACTATTTGAGATCTCAAGTCTTTGAGAAATCTAAACACACCTTAAAAAGTTGAGCCTCACCTGGCCACCATATCACATCCCAGCCTCAGTGACCCCCAGCAAGTTCATGGTCATCCCTGCCCACCTCCTCTCTACTCTGCATCCTTTCCCAGCCCATTCATGGGAGCCCTGAAATAAAAGAATCATTCATCCTTCTTCATCCAGCTTTATAATTCTACCATGTTTTCTCAGTACTGCCACCGCTGTTGCTAAGTTGCTTCAGTCTTGTCTGACTCTGCGCGATCCCATAGACGACAGCCCACCAGGCTCCTCCATCCCTGGGATTCTCCAGGCAAGAACTGGAGTGGGTTGCCATTTCTTTCTCCAGTGCACCAGCCCACAAACACCATAGCAAGCCAGCAAGCCCTGTCACTTAGGAGACATCACATGGGGCAGAGTGTCTATTTCTCACTGACACCTGCAAACATTGTGAAGAAGTACCTTCGCTCCCACTCCCTTTGGTTTCAGAAGAGAAACCAGCAAGTGCCTTCTTCTTTCCTTTAGGGAAATCACAGGGCCTCTGAAAGTTATCTCCTGGCCCTTTTCCAGTTTTCTAAACATATACAAAGACAATATGAGTGGAGAGTGGGATGAGAGAAGTTAGAAACAGTGTTGATCTCTGATTCCACTGAAAGGGCTTTGCAGGTGGCTCAGTGGTAAAGAATCCACCTGCCAATGCGGGAGACTCAAGAGACGTGGGTTCGATCCCTGGGTCAGGAAGATCCCCTGGAGGAGGCAAAGCAACCCACTCCAGTATTCTTGCCTGGAGAATCCCATGGATAGAGAAGCCTGGCAGGCTGCAGTCCTTGGAGTCACAGAGTCAGACATGACTGAAGTGACTTAGCACACACACTTGCTGAAATGGTACCTTTCAACAAGCCTTTTAGAAAGATGATTGGCATCCCAGTCTGAAGTTATCATCTCTAACTTCAGAATGCAGAATAGTGGCCTTTGCTCTCAGTTGTGAGTTCTAAGAGCCAACACTGGGAAGTTAAAAAAGATTCCACAAAGTATTTTACACTATCGTGCTATACTATCAGCCCATGTGTGTGTACTTAGTCATTCAGTCATGTCTGACTCTTTGCGACCCTCTGGATTGCAGCCTGCCAGGCTGCTCTGTCCATGGAATTCTCCAGGCAAGAATACTGAAGTGGGTTGCCATTTCCTCCTCCAGGGGGTCTTCTCCACCCAAGGATCGCAACATCTTCTGTTCTCTCCTGCATCGCACATAGCTTCTTTACCCACCGAGCCATCAGGGAAGCCTCATAATATGGGCAAACATTTAAAAATGTTTTTACATGTTGTAACTTCATTGTCATTGTGAATGGAAATCTCTTATTTCAACATCTGTGGCCCATTTTCCTTTATCCTTTTAGCAGACCACTCTTTTTTTTTTTTTAACAAATCAAAACAGTTTATTGTAAGAGTTTAAGAGTGTCTTTACAGGCATCGATTAGTTTAAATATCATAGCTCATTCCCTTCCCTTCAGCACCGAGAAAATTGATGTGATGGCCTGTCGTAGGTTGGTTTCCTCTATTGGTCTTTTATCTGACAGGACACCTTTGGCAAAGCAATGACAAAGGCTCGTCAATATGTTCCTTTTCATCTGCCTGACACTGAAATCAATGGGCTGCAGCAGAAATTCCTCTATCAGAATTGTCAGAAATGATCACCATGCTGGACAGTCTGCTACCTGATTTTTCTGAGCGTTTGTTCATTCCTGAAAGCTTTCTCTCTGCTATTACAACACTGACCCTGTTCAGAGGTCAGAGACAAAGATGCTGTACAGTCAAAGGGTGCTCAGGAAGTCTGGGAAGGGGAGACTCACTCAGAGTGTGAGATGATATAATGGGTCTGCAGAGCTGGCCCTTGGGAGAAATCACATTCTCCATCTCTGGGACATGTGACCTGCAAGATCTGTGTTTGTGAGCCTGGAAGCTCTAATTTGTCATAAGTGACAGCTGAGACTAGAGGTTTACATTCAGGACCAAGCAAAGAATTAACCCAAGCAAAAGTGGTTGGGTGGGCATCATTGATTTGCTGAAGAAATGGGAGAATAGCATTGAAATATGTATACTATCATGTAAGAAATGAATTGCCAGTCTATGTTCAATGCAGGATGCAGGATGCTTGGGGCTGGTGTATGGGGATGATCTGGAGGGATGATGTGGAATGGGAGGTGGGAGGGGGGTTCATGTTTGGGAGTTCGTGTAAAAAAATAAATAAATACAAAAAAAAATTTTTTTAATAATAATAAAAATAATTTAAAAAAGAGTTCATTAAAAAATTTTAGATAATAACATACAGATATGATTCTATAAATATTTTGTTTTCTGATTAGCCAATGATAATAATTACAGGAAAAAAAACAAGCTGCCAGGTATCTTTGAACAGACTGAGATAATTTTCATTTCTCAGTGATCACAAGAATGATCACATAGAACTGAATTTCACTAACAACTGGAAACCTCAAGAATGAGGTCTCCCTGACTTGGCAGCTACCAGGCTTGCCCTTATTCTAAAAGAACAATGTCCTGGGAACCCACAGCCTTCACTTGGAACTCTAACCCAAGGGAGAAGAAAAATCAAAGACTGCTGATTTCAGGGAGTGACATCCAAATTATTCTGACTGGTGAATATCTAAATTATCAGAGTGGTTGGTTGTTCTCTCCTTCAAGAGATATAAAAAATTCATCTGCTAAAAGGGAAGACATTCTTTCCTCCCAAAAACCAACTTTTGCCTATTTAAAATGCAATCTCTTGGGACTTCTTAGTGGCCCAGTGGTTAAAACTTTGCCTTCCAATGCAGGGGATGCAAGTTCAATTCTTGGTGGGGGAGGTACAATTCCATGTGCCTTGTGGCCAAAAAAACCCCAAAAATGTAAAACAGAAGCAATACTGTAACAAATTCGGTACAGACCTTTTAAAAAATGGTCCAATTAAAAAAAAAAAAGCAAAGTGCAATTTCCTTTGTTCTACATACTGGCTGGTAGTTCTATACATTTTCCCCTGTGGAAAACAATTTGCTTATTCTATAATAGCAATATTGACCCTTCAGAGATATTTTCTCCCTCCTTTCCTTGTCCCCATCAGTGGTGAAATCCCACAAGTGATGACCATATAGTTAAAATTCTGGGAAGCTCTAAAGCAATACATTCAGTGACAAGTGTCAAGAATTCCTCTGAGGTGGCAAGTATTGAGTACTTCCAGGAAAATGAAAGTGTTAGTTGCTTAGTCATGTCTGACACTTTGTGGCCCCATGGACTATAGCCTGCCAGGCTCTTCTGTTCATGGGATTTCCCAGGCAAGAGTACTGGAGTGGGTTGCCATTCCCTTCTTCAGGGGATCTTCCCAACCCAGGAATCGAACCCAGGTCTCCTACATTGCAGGCAGATTCTTTACCATCTGAGCCACCAGGGAAGCCATGATATCCTACTAATGGGGTGACCAAGTTAAAACACACACACACACACAAATCAAAATTATCTAGAAAGAGGATCTGTGAGTGCTGAAGAGAAGCCTTGCAGGAACCCTTGATCACAACGCCAGGGCCCAGTGTCCATCCTCAAAAGTAAATATCCCGCGAGATCTTACAAAGCATTGTCAAAACAGGGCTAAGACTTCTCTGGTGGTCTAGTAGTTAAGACTCTGCTGTCTTTAGTTAAACTCTCAACAAGTAGCTGTTGAATATCCTTGCATAATTTGAGAATACACATATATTTAATTTTATAAGAAATTGCCAAATAATTTTCGAAGGGCTTGATCATTTTACAAATAAATGAGGTCCATTTGCTCTACTACTACTACTAAGTCACTTCAGTCGTGTCCGACTCTGTGCAGCCCCATAGACGGCAGCCCACCAGGCTCCCCCATCCCTGGGATTCTCCAGGCAAGAACACTGGAGTGGGTTGCCATTTCCTTCTCCAGTGCATGGAAGTGAAAAGTGAAAGTGAAGTCGCTCAGTGGTGTCCGACCCTCAGCGACCCCATGGACTGCAGCCCACCAGGCTCCTCTCCCATAGACGGCAGCCCACCAGGCTCCCCCATCCCTGGGATTCTCCAGGCAAGAACACTGGAGTGGGTTGCCATTTCCTTCTCCAGTGCATGGAAGTGAAAAGTGAAAGTGAAGTCGCTCAGTGGTGTCCGACCCTCAGCGACCCCATGGACTGCAGCCCACCAGGCTCCTCCATCCATGGGATTTTCTAGGCAAGAGTACTGGAGTGGGGTGCCATTGCCTTCTCCGTCCATTTGCTCTATAGCTCTATAGCCTCACTATTTGGCATTTTCAATCTTTTAAATATTAAAGTTTAATAGTAACTCTAGTGGGTATGTAGTGTTAACTCATTGTATTTTAATCTGCATTTTGTTAATGACTAATTCTACTGTTGTTGTCTGGAGAAGACGACACCCCACTCCAGTACTCTTGCCTAGAAAATCCCGTGGATGGAAGAGCCTGGTGTGCTGCAGTCCATGGAGGTGGGAAGAGTCGGACACGACTGAGTGACTTCACGTTCACTTTTCACTTCCATGCACTGGAGAAGGACATGGCAACCCACTCCAGTGTTCTTGCCTGGAGAGTCCCAGGGACGGCGGAGCCTGGTGGGCTGCAACCCATGGGGTCGCACGGAGTCGGACACGACTGAAGCGACTCAGCAGCAGCAGCAGCACTGCTGTTGGCAGTCGCTCAGCTGTGTCTTACTCTTTGCAGCCCCACGGACTGCAGCCCACCAGCCTTCCTGGTCCTCCACCATCGCCTGCAATTTGCTCAAGCGTATGTCTATTAAGTTGGTGATGCCATCCAACCATCTCATCCTCCGTCATCCCCTTCTATTGAGCAACTATTAATGTGTTAAACAGCCAATCTGATTATATCTTGCAAAATATCTCTGATGTTTTCACCCATGTTATAGAGGTGTTAATATCCTTAATTTTGATGAAGTCTACTTTATCAAGTTTTCATTTATGGCTATATTTTTCGTGTCCTAAGAAATGTTCGCCTACATTAAGTTTACAAATATATTCTCCTATGTTTCTTCTCTATACTTTATGGTTTTGACTTACGGTTTGGTCTCTGAGACAGTATTAGTTGCTTAGTCATGTCCAACTCCTTTGGGACCCCATGGACTGTGGCCCACCAGGCTCTTCTGTCCATGGAATTCTCCAGGCAAGAATCCTGGAGTGGGTAGCCATTCCCTTCTCCAATCTTCCCCACCCAGGGATTGAACTGTCTTGCACTGCAAGCAGATTCTTTACCTTCGGAGCCACCTAACCCATCTCAGATTAATTTGTCTGTGTCATGCGAAGTAAAATTTAAGGTTTGTTTTTTTTTTTTTTTTCTTTTTAAAATAAAGACATTAAGTTATCTCAGCAAAAAGAAAAAAAAAAAAAAAGAATCTACCTTCCAATGCAGGAAACACAGGTTTGATCCCTGGTCAAGGAACTAAGATCTCACATGCCTTGGGGCAACAGCCTGCTTGCCTTGACTAGAAAGGCCACTCAGCCAAAACAAACACACAAAAAGAGATAGCCAGAAATCCCAAGGCGGAGGGAAAGAGAAACAATGGCACATATGGATTCTAAGGAGCGGAGCAAGACCTCAAAAGGGTCGAGGGGTTAGAGTTAGAATTAAGTTAGGAAATGGAGTAGAACATGAGTTCACTGTTCCTGAGATTATGGACAAGGGATTCGCCTCAATATGACAGTGAGAGGGGAATACAAATAGAAGGAATTCAGTGCTGGATGATATATCAAGCAGGTGTTAATTTCTCCTTCTGGGCAGTAGCACAATAACCAAGAACTCAATGACCTGAAAGAAAGCCTTGATGTTGCCACCAAGATTGTGTATTGATCAATTACTCCCAAAAAAACAATTCTGATGTGAGACAAAAACATTAGTTGTTCACCCAAAGTCACTGCTTTGCTAACAGCCACGGCCAGCTTCACTGGCAGCGTCACAAGGCCCCCATATCTAGAAGGCCCTGTACTTGGTTTAATATTCTGGTGTCATGCGGTTCAGCTTGAAATTCTCCAGTTTTCAACAAAGGGCCTTGCATTTTAATTTCACACGGAGCTCCACAGATTCTTCATTCTCCCTCCTCCAGGTGGCCCGTCCTCCAGGTGAGTCCAGACCCCTCTGTAACATAGAGGACAGTTGTATCCATCTGATCCATACACTTTAGCTTCATCCCAGTTGCCAGGAGATTGGTTTAGATCTGGGTAGAAGATATTGTTCAAACAGATGAGGAGTAGGAAGAGATAAGCTGAGAAGTTTCTCAAAAACCTTTCCTCAAACATAAAAAGGAACAGTGGAGGAAAGTTTCTTTTCTTCCAGCCTGAGGATATTGATGAGTATGGTTATCTGATTATATCCTAAATCTGACCACTTCTCCTTCTCACCACCACCAAAACCCAGTTGCCTCTTACCCAGATTGCTTTCAATAGTCTATAAGCCCCCCTCTCCCCCATTTCTCCCCTCACCCCTTTGCAGTCAATTCTCCATGAAGTGGGAAGAATCTATCCTTTACAAACATATATCATGTCACCTACCTGCTTAAAACTCTCTCCAAATTTTATCTTATGATAAAATTCAAGATTCTGTGCGTATGTGCATGCTCAGGTGTGTCTGACTCTTCACGGCCTCATGGATTGTAACCCACCAGGCTCCTGTCCATGGGATTTCCCAGGCAAGAATACTGGAACGGGTGCCATTTCCTTCTCAAGGGGGTCTTTCAACGCACAGACTGAATTCGCTTCTCCTGCGACCCTGCATTGGCAGGTGGGTTCTGAACCACGGCATCACCTGGGACCATGGCCTGTGGAGCCCTTAGGAACTGACATTTGCCTACCTTGGCAATCTCAGGTCCTATGAATCCCCTCCCTACTCACTACTTTTCAGCCACACTGGCCTCCCTGCTGTTTCTCAAACATATCAACCACACCACACCACTAGGGGCACTGTGCTTGCTTGGAATCCCTTCCCTAAGAAGTTCCCATGCACACTCCCTACCTTCATTCAAGACTTCCATGGTAGCCAAAGAAATCCCCTGGACAATAGGAAGTCAAGAAACACCTGGAGTAACAGGCAAATTTGGCCTTGGAATGCGGAATGAAGCAGGGCAAAGACTAATAAAGTTTTGCCAAGAAAATGCACTGGTCATAGCAAACACCCTCTTCCAGCAACACAAGAGAAGACTCTACACATGGACATCACCAGATGGTCAACACCGAAATCAGACTGATTATATTCTTTGCAGCCAAAGATGGAGAAGCTCTATACAGTCAACAAAAACAAGACCAGGAGCTGACTGTGGCTCAGATCATGAACTCCTTATTTCCAAATTCAGACTTAAATTGAAGAAAGTAGGGAAAACCGCTAGACCATTCAGGTATGACCTAAATCAAATCCCTTATGATTATACAGTGGAAGTGAGAAATAGATTTAAGGGCCTAGATCTGATAGACAGAGTTCCTGATGAACTATGGAATGAGGTTCGTGACATTGTACAGGAGACAGGGATCAAGACCATCCCCATGGAAAAGAAATGCAAAAAAGCAAAATGGCTGTCTGGAGAAGCCTTACAAATAGCACTGAAAAGAAGAGAGGCGAAAAGCAAAGGAGAAAAGAAAAGATATAAGCATCTGAATGCAGAGTTCCAAAGAATAGCAAGAAGAGATAAGAAAGCCTTCTTCAGCAATCAATGCAAAGAGATAGAGGAAAACAACAGAATGGGAAAGACTAGAGATCTCTTCAAGAGAATTGGAGATACCAAGGGAACATTTCATGCAAAGATGGGCTCGATAAAGGATAGAAATGGTATGGACCTAACAGAAGCAGAAGATATTAAGAAGAGGTGGCAAGAATACACAGAAGAACTGTACAGAAAAGATCTTCACGACCCAGATAATCATGAGGATGTGATCACTAATCTAGAGCCAGACATCTTGGAATGTGAAGTCAAGTGGGCCTTAGAAAGCATCACTAAGAACAAAGCTAGTGGAGGTGATGGAATTCCCGTTGAGCTGTTTCAAATCCTGGAAGATGATGCTGTGAAAGTGCTGCACTCAATATGCCAGCAAATTTGGAAAACTCAGCAGTGGCCACAGGACTGGAAAAGGTCAGTTTTCATTCCAATTCCAAAGAAAGGCAATGCCAAAGAATGCTCAAACTACCGCACAATTGCACTCATCTCACACGCTAGTAAAGTAATGCTCAAAATTCTCCAAGCCAGGCTTCAGCAATATGTGAACCGTGAACTCCCTGATGTTCAAGCTGGTTTTAGAACAGGCAGAGGAACCAGAGATCAAATTGCCAACATCCGCTGGATCATGGAAAAAGCAAGAGAGTTCCAGAAAAACATCTATTTCTGCTTTATTGACTATGCCAAAGCCTTTGACTGTGTGGATCACAATAAACTGTGGAAAATTCTGAAAGAGATGGGAATACCAGACCACCTAACCTGCCTCTTGAGAAATCTGTATGCAGGTCAGGAAGCAACAGTTAGAACTGGACATGGAACAACAGACTGGTTCCAAATAGGAAAAGGAGTACGTCAAGGCTGTATATTGTCTCCCTGCTTATTTAACTTATATGCAGAGTACATCATGAGAAACGCTGGACTGGAAGAAACACAAGCTGGAATCAAGATTGCCGGGAGAAATATCAATAACCTCAGATATGCTGATGACACCACCCTTATGGCAGAAAGTGAGGAGGAGCTAAAAAGCCTCTTGATGAAAGTGAAGGAGGAGAGCGAAAAAGTTGGCTTAAAGCTCAACATTCAGAAAACGAAGATCATGGCATCCGGTCCCATCACTTCATGGGAAATAGATGGGGAAACAGTGGAAACAGTGTCAGACTTTATTTTTTTGGGCTCCAAAATCACTGCAGATGGTGACTGCAGCCATGAAATTAAAAGACGCTTACTCCTTGGAAGAAAAGTTATGACCAACCTGGATAGTATATTCAAAAGCAGAGACATTACTTTGCCGACTAAGGTCCGCCTAGTCAAGGCTATGGTTTTTCCTGTGGTCATGTATGGATGTGAAAGTTGGACTGTGAAGAAAGCTGAGCGCCGAAGAATCGATGCTTTTGAACTGTGGTGTTGGAGAAGACTCTTGAGAGTCCCTTGGACTGCAAGGAGATCCAACCAGTCCATTCTGAAGGAGATCAACCCTGGGATTTCTTTGGAAGGAATGATGCTAAAGCTGAAACTCCAGTACTTTGGCCACCTCATGCGAAGAGTTGACTCATTGGAAAAGACTCTGATGCTGGGAGGGATTGGGGGCAGGATGAGAAGGGGACGACCAAGGATGAGATGGCTGGATGGCATCACGGACTCGATGGACGTGAGTCTGAGTAAACTCCGGGAGATGGTGATGGACAGGGAGGCCTGGCGTGCTGTGATTCATGGGGTCGCAAAGAGTCGGACACGACTGAGCGACTGAACTGAACTGAACTGAATGGCCTCTAGTACCAAGCCTGGCTTCGTTGTTCTTTACCATTTAATTACTTGAAATAAATATTTATTCTATCACCCCCACTTCTTTTTGGTCTTAGTTTCTGTTGGATCTTACCTTGAAAAAAAAACAGAGAATCTTATCTGATAATATAGCAGAACATCTATCTGAACTCATGGCCAACTTATTCCACTGAGTCCACATAGTGCCATCATATCCCCACTACTTAGAACATTGGCACATAATGTTCACAAGATAAATTTCTGTTGAATGTTAGTTGCTCAGTTGTGTCCAACTCTTTGGGACCCCATGGATTGTAGCCTGCCAGGCTCCTCTGTCTATGGAAATCTCCAGCAAAGAATATTAGAGTGGGTATCCATTCCGTTCTGCAGGAGATCTTCCCAACCTAGGGACTGAACCTGAGTCTCCTGCATTGCAGGCAGATTCTCTACCATCTGAGCCACCAGGGAAGCCCTGTTGAATAAATGAACATATATTATGCTTAGAGCTGCTACGGCCCTCCTGTGATACTAAAGGAATTTCCTGACTTGTGATAGAAGGTGGTACAGAAGGAACCCAGATCCACTGTGATATCCCTGAGATGTGGACTCCATCAGTCAAGCATAGCTTACCTCCTCCTTCTCATATGATGCAGTAAGACATTGGAGTCACTTTAATTTGAATTTACTGCTTACTCAAAGTGAAAAGGATCCTAACTGATACATAATTTTAACCTTCTAGAAAATTTTGATGTTTAAAATCCTGGAATGTCTCATTCAAGAACTTTTTTTCCCCATTTTTTATATGATCTGGATAAATTCAGCTGAATAGTTTATGATTTTCAGATTAACTTGACGCTACTAATCAGATCACCTACCTACCATAATCCATTATTAGAGCCATTTGAATTTCTCCATTGAGATAATGATGCCAAAACTGTTTTCTTGTGCAGTCAGGCAAACCTGAATGATCAAATTTATAATACTGAAAAAGAAAAAACCAACAAAAAACAAAACACACCCAAAACACCCAAAACCTTGCCTACCACAATACTTATTTTCAAACATCGTTTGGATAAAAGTGATTGCCACCTCTTAGAAACAGTCAAGTAGTAAATGGAAGTTGACTCTATAAGAGAAAAACTATGTATTTCAGAGAGTCAGCTAAAGTCTAAACCATAGACATAACTGCATTTTTCAGAAAAATCTGCCATACTATAAAAGATATTGAGTTAATTTTCAAGAATAATATATTTCCATTCCCAGTATTTCCCTATGAACTCATTGTTAACTAAATGTGATTATATTATTCAGTTCAGTTCAGTTCAGTCACTCAGTCGTGTCTGACTCTTTGCAACCCCAAGGATGGCAGAAAGCCAGGCTTCCTTGTCTATCACTAACTCCCAGAGCTGACTCAAACTCATGTCCATCGAGTCGGTAATGCCATCCAACCATCTCATCCTCTGTCGTCCCCTTGTCCTCCCACCTTCAATCTTTCCCAGCATCAGAGTCTTTCCCAATGAATAAGTTCTTTGCATCAGGTAGCCAAAGTATCGGAGCTTCAGCTTCAGCATCAGTCCTTCCAATGAATATTCAGGACTCATTTCCTTTAGGATGGATTGGTTGGATTTCCTTGCAGTTCAAGGGACTCTCAAGAGTCTTCTCCAACACCACAGTTCAAAAGCATCAGTTCTTTGGTGCTCAGTTTTCTTTATGGTCTGACTCTCCCATCCATACACAACTACTGGAAAAACCACAGCTTTGACTAGATGGACCTTTGTCAGTAAAGTAATGTTTCTGCTTTTGAATATGCTGTCTATGGTTGGTCATAGCTTTCCTTCCCAAGGAACCAGGGTCTTTTAGTTTCCTGGCTGCAGTCAGCATCTGCAGTGATTTTGGAGCCCAAGAAAATAAAGTTTCTCACTTTTCCCATCGTTTCCCCATCTATTTTCTGTGAAGTGATGGGACTGGATTCCATGATCTTAGTTTTTAGAATGTTAAGTTTCAAGCCAGGTTTTTCCCTCTCTTCTTTCACCTTCTTCAAGAGGCTCTTTAGTTCCTCTTCACTTTCTGCCATAAGGGTGGTGTCATCAACATACCTGACGTTACTGATATTTCTCCCGGCAATCTTGATTCCAGCTGGTGCTTTATCCAGCCTGGCATTTCGCATGATGTACTCTGCACATAAATTAAATAAGCAGGTGACAATATACAAGCTTGACGTACTCCTTTCCTGATTTGGAACCAGTCTATTGTTCCATGTCCAGTCCTAAATGTTGCTTCTTGACCTGTGTACAGATTTCTCAGGAGGCAGGTAAAGTGTATTCCCATCTTTTGAAGAATTTTCCACAATTTGTTGTGATCTACACAGTCAAAGGCTTTGGTGTAGTCAATAAATCAGAAGTAGATGCTTTTCTGGAACTCTCTTGCTTTTTCTATGATCCAATGGATGCTGGCAATTTGATCTCTAGTTCCTCTGCTTTTTCTAAACCCAGCTTGAACATCTGGAAGTTCTCAGTTTATATACTTCTCGCTTGGAGAATTTTGAGCATGACTATATTATTACCCGGAGAAGGCAATGGCATCCCACTCCGGTACTCTTGCTGGGAAAATCCCATGGATGGAAGAGCCTGGTAGGCTGCAGTCCATGGGGTCGCAAAGAGTCGGACAGGACTGAGCCACTTCACTTTCACTTTTCACTTTCATGCACTGGAGAAGCAAATGGCAACCCACTCCAGTGTCCTTGCCTGGAGAATCCCAGGGATGGCAGAGCCTGGTGGGCTGCCTTCTATGGGGTCGCACAGAGTTGGACACGACTGAAGTGACTTAGCAGCAGCAGCATATTATTACCATGTGGAATTAGTTCATTTATTTATTGAGCACTTACTTTATGTCATACTACAGGCAATAGGGAGTTGCATGTGAATAAGATACAGCTCCTTTTCTCAAGGAGTTTAGCTGTGATCTCTAGATCCTCCATTCCATGCTAAATAAATATTCAAACTTCTTTTCTTCACCAAATAAGTTCTTGATTTCTGGCACTCCCTTAAGGATGGTGCTTTTCATGTGGTCCTCCTGAGTACTGTTCATCAAGTATTAAGCTGGTATTCTTGGCTCCCTGTTGCTCTTTCCAGAGAGTTACTCCCTGATATGTTGTATAATTCATCCTTGTTATGCAGGTGAAGCTGGTGGATGTCTTCTACCCGTCTCATTTCTGTGGTCTTCCAACCGTTCCATCAGGCTTATGGATACATGTGACACCTGCTTCAAATTCTTCTTCTTTACCTCAAGCCCTGTCATCATCTCAGGCATCTTTGATGGTCACAAGAATAAGCCAGTGAACTCCTCGATCCAATGACTCATTGCTCTCTTCAAACCCAGTGGTTACTGTCTTCTGCTTCATTCACCAACATCTTAGGCACCTTGTGTTGCCTGGATCTGCTCTACATACAAACCATTAAATTCTAATATTCTGCAGCTGATGACTCCACCCTTATGGCAGAAAGTGAAGAGGAACTGAAGAGCCTCTTGATGAACGTGAAAGAGGAGAGTGAAAAAGCTGGCTTAAAATTTAACGTTCAAAAAACTGAGATCATGGAATCCAGTCCCATCACTTCACGGCAAATAGATGGGGAAACAATGGAAACAGTGAGAGACTCTTTTCTTGGGCTCCAAAATCACTGCAGATGCTGACTGCAGCCATGAAATTAAAAAAAACACTTGCTCCTTGGAAGAAAAACTATGACAAACCTAGATAGTATATTCAAAAGTAGAGACATTACTTTACTGACAAAGGTCTGTCTAGTCAAAGCTCTGATTTCCAGTAGTCATGTATGGATGTGAGAGTTGGACTGTAAAGAAAGTTGAGCACTGACAAATTGATGCTTGTGAACTGTGGGGTTGGAGAAGATTCTTGAGAGTCCCTTGGACTGCAAGGAGAACAAACCAGTAAATCCTAAAGGTAATCAGTCCTGAATATTCATTGGAAGGACTGATGCTAAAGCTGAAGCTCCAGTACTTTGGCCACCTGATGTGAAGAGCTGACTCACTGCAAAAGACCCTGATGCTGGGCAAAATTGAAGGCAGGAGGTAAAGGGGACGACAGAGTATGAGATGGTTGAATGGCATCACCAACTCAATGGACATCAGTTTGAACAAGATCTGGGTGATGGTGAAGGACAGGGAAGCCTGGTGTTCTGCATTTCATGGGGTCTCAAGAAGTCAGACACGACTGAGCGATTAAGCAACAACAACTCTGTAGCCACAACCTTCTGTCCATCATTTTCCTCATGGTCTCTTTCCTGTTAAACTTTATTATTTTGACTTCACAGAACTCTCTAAGCTCTCAATGCTTCCATATTCTCCCAGGTGATTATACACTTGTTGACTTTATTTTCCTTCTATACCAGACTTTTTTGTTGATAACCAACAGTTTTGGTAAAGTATAAAAGTATAGATGGTTCTGGAGGTCTATCATTAAAGGTGAGAGAGGGAGAGAGAATGAGGCAGAGGCAGAGACAAAGGCATAAAAAGAGACAGACAGAGACAGACAGAGATGGAGAGAAAGACGTGGTGGACCGAAAGACGTGGTGGACCGCTAATGGCTAGAATAAGCGGGCCCCACTCTAGTCCTTTTCAATTTCAGAATGTAAGAGTTACTTATCTCACTTAAAGTGTTGGTTATGTCACTCATTGGCCTGAAGTTTTGTCCCTTATCAGTTATAGAACTGAATTCAGGCTTCTTATTCTGGCTTCCTGGGCTGGTAATAATTCAATCTTGCCTGCCCACCAACCCCACCCAGAATCATTTCCCAGTACTTCTCACTTCTCACATCATGCAATTTGGAGGCTCTCTGCTTTTGAACATGCTTCTGCCTACAGTCTTATTTTCTCTTCTTTATGTAATCCCTTAAGGAGGTCTCTCTCACCCCTGCTCCCGATGGACTTCTAAGTACACTTCAAGGTTCACTGAAAGCCTGACTTTACTTTTATATCCTTCATGACTTCCTGTTAATGGAATTTCTGGGTCCTATCTTCAAGGCACTTCTTTATTTTCTGTACACTTCTAAAATCATATCACTATTTATTCTTATTTTTTTCCCCATGTAACCTTAAGACAGTGCAAAGTTTTTCAACCTCTTTCCAGTAGGGTCTTTCCAAGTCGTGACAGCCCAAAACATCTCCAGATATCCCCAAGAGGACAAAAATTAGCCCCAGGTATAGTATAAACCACTCTAGGGCTGTGCCTTGTCCTTTTCACCTTATTAAACTTAGAAACTGGCAGAGACCTTAGCTTGTAACCTACACTCAGCCCGTGCTTAATGAATTGATCTGAATCACGGAAAACATGTCACTGCTCTAGCAAAATGCCAGACAGGTCAGGCGGTGTCAATAGCGTTCTTTCAGTTCTTCCTAAATAAAGATACTTTCTAGTTTAAGATGATGTTCCACTGCTAAGGACAGACATATTCTGAGTTTTCTTTCTAAAAGCAAAGGGCATATTTGAAAAAGTTTTCTGAGTGCTGTGGACCAAGGCTCTTCTGACTGTGTAGCTCTTGAAGCCTTGCAGGCTCTCCCCACTCCCCTCTACTTCCTCACCCTCCTGAAACCCTTTCTGCCCACCCCTGCCCCTCCCTCCCCAGCACTCATCATCCGGTGCTCCTCTTCCCCACACTGCACTAGGGTGAAGCCCCTGGGTAGGCTGGCACCTACAGCTTCTCAGAACCAAGCACCAACAGAGGTGAAGGGCCCAGTGGAGGACTGCCAAGTCCACTGTCTGTCTGCTTCCTGGCCCAGGGCATCTGGTTCCTTTTTACTGGGCTTTTATCTGTACTTATCTTTTCAACCAAATGAACTTAAATGTCATTATCTTTTACTACTGAGGTGGCCTAGATCCCCTTTCTGTCTTCATGTGACTTCCTAGTCCAGTCCATTTTCTTCTCAAAGAGAGGATTTACAAAGGTCTGTCTAGTCAAGGCTATGGTTTTTCC
>SJYX01011434.1:134662-147645 GCA_006410675.1 Oreotragus oreotragus
CATCTGCATATCTGAGGTTATTGATATTTCTCCTGGCAATCTTGATTCCAGCTTGTGCTTACTCTAGCCCAGCATTTCACATGATGTACTCTGCATAAAAGCTAAATAAGCAGAGTGACAATATACATCCTCGACATATTCATTTCCCAATTTGAAACCAGTCCATTGTTCCATCTCCGGTTCTAACTGTTGCTTCCTGACCTGCATACATATTTCCCAGGAGGCAGGTAAGGTGGCTGGTATTCCCATCTCTTCAAGAATTTTCCACAGTTTGTTGTGATCCACACAGTCAAAGGCTTTAGCATAGTCAATGAAACAGAAGTAGATGTTTTTCTGGAACTCTCTTGCTTTTTCTATGAAACAAGGAATGTTGGCAATTTGATCTCTGGTTCCTCTGCCTTTTCTAAATCCAGCTTGAACATCTGGAAGTTCTTGGTTCACGTACTGTTGAACCCTAGCTTGGAGAATTTTGAGCGTTACTTTGCTAGTGTGTGAGGTGAGTGCAATTGTGTAGTAGTTTGAGCATTCTTTGGAATTGCCTTTCTTTGGGATTGGAATGAAAACTGACCTGTTCCTGTGGCCACTGCTGAGTTTTCCAAGTTTGCTGGCATATTGAGTGCAGCACTTTCACAGCATCCTCTTTTAGCATTTGAAATAGCTTAACTGGAATTCCATCACCTCCACTAGCTGTGTTTGTAATAATGCTTCCTAAGGCCCACTTGACTTTCCACTCTAGGATGTCTGCCTCTAGATGAGTGATCATACCATCGTGGTTATCTGATTAATTAAGATCTTTTCTGTATAGTGCTTCTGTGTATACTTGCCACCTCTTTTAATATCTTCTGCTTCTGTTAGATCCACCTTGCTTCTGTCCTTTATTGTGCCCACCTTTGCATGAAATGTTCCCGTGGTATCTTTAAGTTTCTTGAAGAGATCTTTAGTCTTGCCATTCTACTATTTTCCTCTATTTCTTTGCACTGATCACTGAGGGAGGCTTTCTTGTTTCTCGTTGTTATTCTTTGGAACTTTGCATTCATATGGGTATATCTTTCCTTTTCCCCTTTTCCTTCCACTTCTCTTCTTTTCTCAGCTATTTGTAAGGCCTCCTCAGACAACCATTTTACCTTTTTGCATTCCTTTTTCTTGGGGATGGTTTTGATTATCACCTACTCTACAATGGTATGAACCCCTGTCCATAGTTCTTCAGGCACCTGTCTATCAGATCTAATCCCTTGTATCTATTTGGCATTTCCACTGTATAGTCATAAGCAATTTTATTTAGGACATACCTGAATGGTCTAGTGGTTTTCCCTACTCTCTCTCAATTTAAGTCTCATTTTGCAATAAGGAGCTCATGATCAAAGTCACAGTCAGCTCCCAGTCTTGTTTTTGCTGACTGTATAGAGCTTCTCTATCTTCCTCTGATTTCTCTATTGACCATCTGGTGATGTCCATGTATGGTGTCTTCTCTTGTGTTGTTGGAAGAAGGTGTTTGCTATGACCAGTGCATTCTCTTGGCAAAACACTGTTAGCCTTTGTGCTGCTTCATTTTGTACCCCAAGACCAAACTTGCCTATTACGGGTCAGCAGTGGCCTACCGTGGGGACAGGGGCTCATGCTGCAGGAGACCTGGGGTGCACGGTGCATGGCATAGGTCCTCTTGAAGGAGGTTACCATTAGCCCCCCCTTAGAACTACTGAGCATACAACCCACAAACTGGATAACAGGTAACCAAAGAAGTTCTCACACTGTTATGAAAGCTCTAGGGCCCACAACAGATTTCCCAACCTGGTTTTCTGGCAAAGGGACTCAGAACCCCCAGGGAATCTGACTTTGAAGGCCAGAGTGTTTTGATTATAGAACTTCCACAGTAATTGGGAAACTGACTCTTGTAGGGCACAAACAAAACCTTGTGCACCCCAGGACACAGGAGAAAGGAACAGTGACCCCCCNTTCTTCTTCTTCTTCTTCTTCCTGGAAACTGATTTCATTCGAAATAATGTTTTTTGTTCTTTCTTAATAGTTTGAGAAAAGCAAGACCAACTTGAACCCTACCCCCCATTAACACCCAACAGGTTCTCTGCCTGCCCAACAGTATCATCTCTGCTTTAGCGAAGATGAAGCAGAAGTCAGAGTGGGTTAATTCCAATCAGGCTGAGAACGTCTTCTGCTTGAATTCAAAGGGCTCAGGTTAGCCTATCATGCAGCTGAATATCACCTGGTTGAACAAATCTTCCTCTCGGACACACCTAGCTCTGTCTCTTATACACATCTAGATGTGTATAAGAGACATGCCGTGGAGTCAGAGACACGGACTGCAACAGTCCTAGGAGCTGTGACATGCTTGCAAAAGTCCTTTTGAAGGAGGTCACCATTACTGCCCTCACACTGCCACAGTTTGGCCTCAGGTCAAACTACAGGGAGGGAAAACAGCCCTGCCCATCATCAGAGAATTGGATTAAAGACTTATTGAGCATTGCCCTGCCTATCAGAACAAGACCCAGATTCCCTAGCAACCAGTCCCTTCCATCAGGAAGCTTCCATAACCTCTTATCCTTATCCATCAGAGGGCAGATAGAATGGAAACCACCATCACAGAAAACTAGCCAAACTGACCACTTGGATCACAGCCTTGTCTAACTCAGTGAAACTAGGAGTCATGCTGTTTAGGGTCACCTAATAGGGATGGGTCATGGCCAAGAGTTCTGACAAAATGTGCTCCACTGGAGAAAGGAATAGCAAGCCACTTCAGCATTCTTGCCTTGAGAACCCCATGAACACTATGAAAAGGCAAAAAGATATGACACTGATAAATGAATTCCCCAATATGCTACTAGAGATAAGTAGAGAAATAACTCCCAAAAGAAAGAAGAGTTGGAGCGAAATCCAAAACAATGCCCAGCTGTAGATGTGACTGGTGATGGAAGTAAAGTCTGATGCTGTAAAGAACAATATTGCATCAGTTCAGTTCAGTTCAGTTCAGTTGATCAGTTGTGTCCGACTCTTCGCAACCCCATGAATCACAGCACACTAGGCCTCCCTGTCCATCACCAACTCCCAGAGTTCACCCAAACTCATGTCCATTGAGTCGGTGATGCCATCCAGCCATCTCATCCTCTGTCGTCCCCTTCTCCTCCTGCGCTCAATCCCTCCCAGCATCAGGGTCTTTTCCAATGAGTCAACTCTTTGCATGAGATGACCAAAGTATTGGAGTTTCAGCTCCAGCATCAGTCCTTCTAATGAACACCCAGGACTGATCTCCTTTAGGATGGACTGGTTGGATCTTCTTGCAGTCCAAGGGACTCTAGGAACCTGGAACGTTAGGTCCATGAATCAAGGTAAATTGGAAATGGTCCAACAGGAAATGGCAAGAGTGAACATTGACATTTTGGGAATCAGTGAACTAAATGGACAAATTTAATTCAAATGACCATTATATCTACTACAGTGGGCAAGAATTCCTTAGAAGAAATGGAGTAGCCCTCATAGTCAACAAAAGAGTCCGAAATGCAGTAGCTGGGTGCAATCTCAAAAATGACAGAATGATCTCTGTTCTGTTTCCAAGGAAACCATTCAATATCACAGTAATCCAAGTCTATGCCCCAACCACTAACGCTGAAGAAGCTGAACAGTTCTGTGAAGACCTTCTAGAACTAACACACACACACACACAAAGTTAGAAGGGTAAATGCAAAATTAAATAAATATGCATGCTTACAATATCAAAAAGAATTATTTACTATGACCAAATGGGATATATCCCAGGTAGGCAAGGCTGGTTCAACATTCCAAAATCAGCTGGTATAATTCATCACATTGATAGGCTAAAAATGAAAAGTCACATAATCACATCAGCAAATTTTGACAAAATATAACACCCATCATGATTTTAAAAACTCTCAGCAAGTTAGGAATATAGTGGAACTTTCTCAACTTGATCTAAAACATTTACAAAATACCTACCTCTAACATTATCCATAATGATGAAAAATTAGAAACTTTCCCACTAAGATCAGGAAAAGTGAGAATGTCCCCTCTCACCACTCCTTTTCAATATTGTACTAAAAGTCCTAGCTAAAGCAATAAGACAAGATAAGAAAAGATACACAGATTAGAAAAGAAGAAATAAAATTGTCTTTGTTCATAGATGACATGATCATCTACGTATTAATAGAAAATTCAGAAGAATCAACAACAAAAAATTCCTGGAACTCACAAGGGCTTTTAGTCCGTCTATTCAGGATAGAATACAAGGTTAATTTATAAAAGTCAATTGCTTTCCTGTATATCAGCAATGAACAAGTAGAATTTGAAATTTAAAACAAAATACCATTTACATTACCACTCTAAAAAAAGGAGATAGTTAGGTATAATGCTACGAAAATAGGAATAATAACTATTTGAAAAACTGTAAAACTCTGATAGATGAAATCAAAGCACTAAACAAAGGAAGAGATAATCCATATTCATGGATAAGGAGATTCAAGATGTCATTTCTTCCCAACTTGATCTATAGATTCAATGCAACCTCAATCAAAATTCCAGCTATTTTGTGGATATCAACAAATTGATTCTAAAATCTGTATTAAAGTTATCTTGGCCCAGAAGAGCCAACCCAATATTGAAGAAAAACAAAGTTGGAGGATTGACAATGCTCAGCTTCAAGACTTACTAAAAAGCTACAGTAGTGAAACAGTATGCTATGGGTGAAAGAACAGACAAATAGATGAATGGAACAGAATAGAGAGCCAAGAAATAGAACTCCATACATATAGTCAATTGATCTTTGACAAAAGAGCAGAGTAATACAATGGGGCAAAGACAGTCTTTTCAGTCGTCTGTGCCGGAACAACTGGAGATCCATATACAAAAAGATAGATCTAGACACAGACCCTATACCCTTATAATTAAAACTTAATTCCCAATGGATCACAAATCTAAATGTAAAATGCAAAACTATAAAACTCTAGAAGATAACATCTAAGTGTTCTAGAAGACCTTGAGTATGGTGATGACTTTTCAGATACAACATCAAAGGCATAGGCTATGAAATAATTAACAAGCTGGGCTTTATTAAAATTAAAAACTTCTGCTCTGTGAAAGAAACCATCATGAGAACAAGATGACAAACCTACAGATTGGGAGAAAAATATTTACAAAAGGCACATCTCATAAAGGACTATTTAAAATGTACAAAAAAACTTCTAAAACTCAAGAATAAGAAAACAAACAGCCCAATTTAAAAAATGAGTCAAACAGCTGAACAAACTCTTCACCAAAGAAAATATACAGATGGCAAGTAGGCATAGAAAAAGATGCTCCATGTCGTATGTCATCAGGGAAAAGCAAATTAAAACAACAATAAGATCCAGGTGCACACCTATTAAAATGGCCAAAAATCTAGAACACTGGCAATACCAAATGCTGGTGAGGATGTGGATCAACAAGAATTTTCCTTCATTGCTGGTAGAAATGCACAATGGTACAGACATTTAGAAGGCCATTTTGCAGCTTCTTACAAAAGCAAACATACTCTTACTGTACAATCCAGTACATTCTTGGCATTTACCAAAAGAGGTTGAAAAGTTTTGCCTATACCAAAGCCTACACACTGATATTTAGGGCACACTTAGAAGCAACCAAGATGTCTTTCATTAGGTAAATAGATATGTAAACTGCAATACATCAGACAATGAAATATTACCCAGCACTAGAAAGAAATGAAGCAGGAGCTCCAATACTCTGGCCACCTGACGCAAAGAGCTGACTCATTAGGAAAGACCCCGACGCTGGGAAAGACTGAAGGCAGGAGGAGAAAGGGACAACAGAGGATGAGCTGGTGGGATGGCATCACTGATGCAATGGACATGAGTTTGATCAAGCTCCAGGAGATGGGGAAGGCCGGGGAAGCCTGGTGTGCTGCAGTCCATGAGGCTGTAAAGAGTCAGAGTGGGGTGGGAGGTGGGAGGGGGGTTCATGTTTGGGAGTTCGTGTAAAAAAATAAATAAATACCAAAAAAAAATAAAAAAATAAAATAAACTATAAAAAAAAACAAAAAAAAAAAAAAAAAAAGAAAGACAGGCGCTATCAATCAAACCATGAGGGGCACGGAGGACGCTTACACACATGCTACGAAGTGAAAGACGCCAGTCTGAAACGACTGCATACCGTGACATTCCAACATTCTGGAAGCAGGCAGAAGTATGGAGACAGTACGAGAGTCAGTGTTGCCGGGAACCGAAGGTAGGGGAGCAGAGAGAAACTAACAGGCAGAGCGCAGAGGATGTGAAGGGCAGTGACAATCTCTGTACGACACTGTGACGCTGCATACATGTCATTGTACATTTGTCCTAACCCACAGAATGTACAAGCCCACGAGTGAGACATCATGCAAACTACAGATCTGGGCTAAGTATAAGTTGTGTAGGTTCATTCATGACGACAAATGTGCCACTCTGGGGGAGGATGTTGATAAGGGTGGAAGCTACACACGTATATCGGGTACATGGAAAATCTCTGTATTCTCAATTTTGCTGGGAACCTAAAACAGCAAAAAAAAAAAAAATTTTGTCTTAAAAATGTTTTAGTTAAAAATTAAGTCTTACATAGATAAATAAGCAAGCATGTATATAGATGTGCATATATATATAGATGTGTGCGTGTGTGTAAAATCCTTTTCTCACTTAACAGCAGTGGAAGAGAGAAGAACTGAAGTGGTCAACAGGCCCCTGGACACCAGCGTTTCCTTCCCTGTCCCCAGGGGCCAACAGCCCATCACTGCCTTTGGCAGGTCCATCTCAGGCCAGTTTACTCAGCACATTCCATTCTGCAGTTGAAGCTCTTGTTGCAAAGCTGACCCTCTGCCTCTCTAAATTCTGAAGTGCTATCCACTAATATGAAAAACATTTCCTTGCCAAAGCACCTGCAATTGTCACTTATTTTATACCTACTCTTCCTTAGCTTATCTATAGCCAGACTTATTTTGCCTCCTTCAAATTTCAGGCCTTTTATTTCCCAAGCCTAAATTTACATGAATAGTTCATAATATCATGGCTTATTCTGACCAAGAACATATATAACATATATATATATATATATATATATCTTCCACATCTCTGCATCACAAATACATCCTACGCTAAGCTTACTGTCATTCTTTCCTGCTGTCAGTCTCATATGGAGAAGGCGACATTGTTCTACTTAGTCATGGCGAGGTTTATTCTGCAAATTTTCGGCTTCTTAGGTGTTTCGTGAATGGTTACGCTTACCTCATGTGTGCTCCCAGGCATCTCCAGGGCTCTGCATTTAACTTCGTACTTCTCAAAGCATCTGAACAGAGATAATATTAATGTTATTGCAACAGCAGGCAGAGCCTCATTTCTCTCTGCTTTGACTGAAAATGCCTCTTCATAGTGACAAGATGCAGACATTGGCATTTGTGTGTGAGGTCTGAATGTGTGTAGGTCCAGGTACTGGCAGCAGGAAGAAGTTAAGACACAACTGCCAGATGATTTGTTTAATTTTTTTTTTTTTTAATTCCCAGTCAAAAGTGACTGGTGATCCACAACCTTTAAACTTATTTTCCCAAAGGCTCCTCTATTCTGAAGCTGGGAAAAACTGAATTCACTCTCAGTTCTGAGATGGAGTTGCTTGCAAGGGTGGATGACTCAAAGATCACTTAGCTCCCAAAATAGCTACATAACTAGACAATATTGGGTGTTTTAAATATTCAAATTTTTTGAAGACCTAATTTAGAATTCAGGGTAGGAAGGTAGAAAAATGATAGGATTTGAAGTTAAATTCCAGTCTCTACTACTAACTGGTGTCTTTAATCTATCCCTAAGTCTCAGCGTACTCCTCTGTATAATGGCCATAATAACACCTGCTCTGACTGGGTCATTGCCATAGAGTTGTTTAAATATCTAGAAATAAAAATGCATGGGAATGAACTCTAAACCAGGCAATGTTTGGAATCTAACTGGTTATAATACTAGAACAGAGGTTCCTGGAAAAGTAACAAGTTAAAGAGAACCTATCCATGGCTCTGGTAGAATTTGCAGCCTGGGGTTTCTTAGATCACTCAAGTTGCGACTTTCATTTTGTTAGTTGTCTGTTAACTTCAGAGAAGGCGATGGCACCCCACTCCAGTACTCTTGCCTGGAAAATCCCATGGATGGAGGAGCCTGGTAGGCTGCAGTCCATGGGGTCGCAGAGAGTTGGACACGACTCACTGACTTCACTTTCACTTTTCACTTTCATGCATTGGAGAAGGAAATGGCAACCCACTCCAGTGTTCTTGCCTGGAGAATCCCAGGGGCGGTGGAGCCAGGTGGGCTGCTGTCTATGGGGTTGCACAGAGTCGGACACGACTGAAGCGACTTAGCAGCAGCTTAATTTTCCATGTATTTTCTTATTCTCATCCCCAAACAATTCAACCCTAAATAGAGTTGTCTTACAATAATTCATACTATTTAGGAAAAAATAATTTGGAGCAATACAATGGTAAATTATTTTAGAAATTTTCACCATGTGCATTGGCAACAAGAATTGCAGTAGAAAATAAGTTTTCACCATGTGCACTGGCAACAAGAATTGCAGTAGAAAATAAGTTATTGCCATCACATTTAAGTAACAGTGATGGTCATGCTGGAACAGTACTGGTTCTTCAGGGTTTTCACAAGGGGCTGAGTGGTCCTGGGCTGCCCACTGAGAACGCCCCCTTCCCACTATCCTCCTATTTGCCACTGGAACTGCCGGCTCAAGGCTCTTTGAGTTCTTCTCTCTAGTTGACTTCTGGGTGATCAGCTCATGCCCCATGCCCAGTAGAAATGGGGTGAAAACTTGTTGCATGGATGAGTGAGGCAACACATCTTTTCTCCTTAAAAACCCACAAATTAAGGCGCCGCTGGTGGGACCGAGAGAGGGAGTCAGATTCTGCATCTGATCATGGCTAAACCCAACACCCTCAAATGCCTGTGTATGGCTTTTTCTTGAGATATATTCTAATAATAAATGAAGTGGACTGTCTACTGCCCTGAGCAATCCTGTTCTCAACCTGAATTTCTCTGACACCTCTAAATCAGAGACTGGAACAAGCAGCATTCAGAAACATTTTAAAAGCGGAGAGCTAGCAAATACCTTACAGAGGTCTAAGGACTAGTATGCACAGCAGTAAAATATTTTTAGGTCTTTATTTCTAGGTTATTATTCCATCTCAAACAGAAGTAGTTCACATTTTAGCAGAAGACTGCCATAACCACAAAGTGAAACTACATGTCTATAATCTTTAACTGTGTTCATTACTAGGAAGTAATGGATGGATAATTCCCCGGAGGAGGAAATGGCAACCCACTCCAGTATTCTTGCCTGGGAAATCCCATGGACAGAGGAGCCCAGGGGGCCACAGTCAATGCGGTCACAAAGAGTCTGACATGACTGTACGACTGAGCTCCCACGCATTTAAAATCTCCATGATACTGGGTAGTCATGAACATGAAACTATGAAGTGATAACATAGAATGAATTAGGCCCTGAGCACACGCAAATTTCTATTAAAAACATACAGTCAGTAAGAGACACTGTTCCAGAACTATATTTCTTTATGTGATCTTTCACTATTCAAACTCTGCAGTCTATTTCTGTGCTACAAAACCTCAGAATAACTGAAGAAGAATGTGCAGTACTGAAGTCACAAGAATCAGAGTCAAAATATCTAGGTTCCATTCCAAAGTGGATGAGTTGCTAGTCACATGATCTGGGACAAGTCATTTTGGTCTCTTAGACTCAGCCCACTGGTCTTTATTATTTCTGTGCTACAAAACCTCAGAATAACTGAAGAAGAATGTGCAGTACTGAAGTCACAAGAATCAGAGTCAAAATATCTAGGTTCCATTCCAAAGTGGATGAGTTGCTAGTCACATGATTTGGGACAAGTCATTTTGGTCTCTTAGACTCAGCCCACTGGTCTTTATATTTGAATTTCCTGGGCTGTCGTGGGGATGAAAAATGGTGATGACAGAAAGTGTAAATCTTTATAAACTCTGAGGTCTCATTCTGGTAGGAGTGGGTTGAAATCAAGAACTGTTTTTTCTTGAGGGGGGGTTTATTTTGTTCATTTTGATGGCAGAGCTCCACACTGATACTTTTATTTTAATGACTATTATTGCGATAAGCATTTATGACCCCCAAACTCTGAGATCTTTGGAATAAAATGACCCACCACAGTGGCAAAACCTTCTCTTCAAGTGTCTGTAATTTTATCACTAAGCTTTCTTAGGCACTTGGCAAAAGTAACTTCAGGCACACTTCAGTTCGGAGGACATGCTGTGACAGAAGCAATAACAAACCAAATTTTAAAATCTGGATATGGAGTGATGGGTGGCCTCCCTGCTCGCATGTTCAGAGACGCTGAAAGCCCAGCAAACTTGGGAAGGGCCAGCTGCTTTCTGAGGTGACTGCTCTGCTGAGGTACCTCGAGCAGCCACCATCTCATGTGAAATTCTTTTCATCTTCCCTCTGCACTCCTGTGCAAACCAGGAGGATTTCTGAGAGGCACCGAGAGTCTCAGTCATTGCAGCAAAGCTGCTTTCGGGCTTGAGCTCATGAGAGGAAGGGCAATTTCGTGTTAAACATACACACAGGATGGCAGGGAAGGATGAGAGCTGATAGCCCCAAATACATATGCAAATTCTCCCCTGGACGCTTGCGTTTCACTATCTTGTACCAAGTTAATGGAAACCAAGGAACTACCTTTCCAGAATCGTCACCCCCTTTAATCCTTAATAACCAAATAAAAATGGGCAGCCTGTATTCGGGAGCAGCTCCAGCAAGCAGATCTCCAGGAAACAAGGCTCCCTACAGACTTCCCCTTGATCTTAAAGCTTAACTTGAAACATTTATATGCACAGAGCACCTGGCCAGGAGATGTGAGGAGGCCTTTTTTTCACCTTGGCTCTATTTCTCTCTTTAATAATAAATTCTCAGGGTTTTTTTCTTCTTCTTCTTCTTCTTCTTCTTCCTGGAAACTGATTTCATTCGAAATAATGTTTTTTGTTCTTTCTTAATAGTTTGAGAAAAGCAAGACCAACTTGAACCCTACCCCCCATTAACACCCAACAGGTTCTCTGCCTGCCCAACAGTATCATCTCTGCTTTAGCGAAGATGAAGCAGAAGTCAGAGTGGGTTAATTCCAATCAGGCTGAGAACGTCTTCTGCTTGAATTCAAAGGGCTCAGGTTAGCCTATCATGCAGCTGAATATCACCTGGTTGAACAAATCTTCCTCTCGGACACACCTAGCTGGGTAAAGAGCAGATGTACTCTGATTTCAATAAACTATTCCGACTGCACCAGCTTTAACAAACAGGTTTCTCTGAATTACGGTCAGATGTTTAACAGAGGACGTAAGCTGGGACTGGACTAAAATGGGAAGGCTCTCTAGGTCACACTCTTAACAAGAATATAATGCACTTGATGGTGAAAACGTGCCATTGTCTTTCTCCCCAGTCAGGTCACATCCACGACAGAAACCCTTCAGTTCTTCAGAAGTAATGTATTTTTAATTTTTTTTAATTTAAAATTTGTCATTTTTTTATTGGAGTATAATTGCTTTACAACATTGGGCTACTTTCTGCTGTACAACAAAGTAAATCAGCTATTAATATATGTACATTGTTGATGTTTAGTCGCTCAGTTGTGTCTGATTTCTTTGCAACCCCATGGACTGTAGCCTGCCAGGCTCCTCTGACAATGGGATTTCCCAGGCAAGAATACTGGAGTGGGTTGCCATTTCCTCCTCCAGGGGATCTTCCCGACACAGGAAGATTTGCATCTCCTGCAAATCTCCTGCTTTGCAGGCAGATTCTTTACCGCCGAGTCACACATACATCCAAATGTGGTTTTTAAAAGGGGCATCAGTTCATAAGTACTCTCTCCTCTCTTTCTTCTTTCTTTCTCTCAATCCTCATTCCACAAAGTATATTTCAGGAGACTAACCAAGGCACATGATACAAAAGTATACAGTAAATAGTTGAAATTAAACCCAAGGGAAAATAGGTCTTTTTAAAAAGCCAAAGAAAATACTCCAAAATATGTAAATACAAACCATTCACTCCAGTATGGCTGCTGGAAGGTGAAAGGTACACATCTGACTCTGGATGCTGCAACCCTGGTCCAAAGCCCACCATCGCCCCCATCTAATCTCATTCTCCATGGAGAGAGGTACTTTTAAAAAGCAGATCAGGTCAGGTCTTAGTCCTGCTGACAGTACATTGACGACTTCCCACTGTATTCAGGATAATGTCAGGATTCCTCTGTGTAGCTCACAAGGCTTCATGACCCAGTTCCTCACTGCTCTCAACCTCACCCCTCTGGCCACATGGCACCTTGGTCAACAGTCCAGGCATGTCCTTCCCTGCCAAGCTTTGCCAGCGAGGCTTTTCTTGAGTCTCCACTGGATGAACTCACACCCGATCTTCCTCCCGTTCTGGGTTCATCCCCAGTTCTGATGCTCCTGAAACCTGCTCTCACCTAACACCCCTCATCTTGGCATCTGTCACATTTTACCATTTACTTAGTCGCCTAACTCTGCTGTCTGATAACACATTCTTTGAGAATAGGAATGAGGTATAAGTCACTCTGTATTTTATTCCCAGAACCTAGCAGAGGTTTATGGCTTAAATATGTTATTGTTCATTGCATGAATAAAAAATAATACTCACTGCCATTTATTAAGCATTTACCATGTGTCACAGGTTTCCCTGATGGCTCAGTGAGTAAAGAATCTGCCTGCAATGCAAGAGATACAGAAGACAGGAGTTTGATTCCTGGGTCAGGAAGATCCCCTAGAGAAGGAAATGGCAACCCACTCCAGTATTCTTGCCTGAAAAATCACATGGACAGAGGAACCTGATGAGCTATAGTCCAAAGGATCAAGAAGAGTCAGACATGACTGAGCAACTAAGCACACACACACACACACACACAC
>SJYX01011434.1:150122-171443 GCA_006410675.1 Oreotragus oreotragus
AAAAGCAGAGACATTACTTTGCCAACAAAGGTCCATCTAGTCAGAGCTATGGTTTTTCCAGTAGTCATGTATGGATGTGAGAGCTGGACTATAAAGAAAGTTGAGTGCTGAAGAATTGATGCTGTTGGAGAAGACTCTTGAGAGTCCCCTGGACTGCAAGGAGATCCAACCAGTCCATTCTAAAGGAAATTAGTCCTGAATACTCATTGGAAGCACTGAGGCTGAAGCTGAAACTCCAATACTTTGTCCAACTGATGTGAAGAACTGACTCATTTGAAAAGACCCTGATGCTGGGAAAGACTGAAGGTGGGAGGAGAAGGGGATGACAGAGGATGAGATGGTAGGATGGCATCACCAACTCAATGGACATGAGTTTGAGTAAACTCCTGGAGTTGGTGATGGACAGGGAGGCCCGGCATGCTGCAGTCCTTGGGGTCACAAAGAGCTGGACACAGCTGAGCGACTGATCTGATTGAACTGAAGTCATATCAAGGCATTCCCCAGGGCTCGATTTTTGTGGATGACAACCTGGGGATCCCTGAAGTGAGTAGATAGCAGGTTTCATACAGCCTCTTCCTAGACACAGTATAACCCAAGCCAGTGGCACCACACAAAGAAAGCAGAATTCACCGAAGTCCATTCTCCACCAGATGAAATGCACAGTTCTCTGGTGATCCAGCCTAAACCAAGGTGTTACTTACGTCCCTGAAATCAAACCTAGCAAGTTTCCACACTGTCGCTTCAAGACACCCTGAAGTGAGTAGATAGCAGGTTTCATACAGCCTCTTCCTAGACACAGTATAACCCAAGCCAGTGGCACCACACAAAGAAAGCAGAATTCACCGAAGTCCATTCTCCACCAGATGAAATGCACAGTTCTCTGGTGATCCAGCCTAAACCAAGGTGTTACTTACGTCCCTGAAATCAAACCTAGCAAGTTTCCACACTGTCACTTCAAGACCACTTTCCCCTCGAGAAGAGTGAGGAAGAAGAAAATCGGTGGGAAAGAAAGTCAAGGACTCATGGCCCAGCTGATCCAGAAGGGCAACGAATGACCTGGCAGAGTGTTGGGAGCTGCACTGGCCAGCAAGGTCTCACTGAGGGGTCTCTGACCACACAACATTACCTGGGCCCAGCTTCCTCCTCTGTAACCTGGAGGTCCCAGAGTCCCAGGGATCCTTGCCGCTCTAACAATTGCTGGTTGTCAACGTCTGTTCTCCTTGGGTGCCACCTCCTGTGGTTTTGTTTAGAAGTTAACACCCTTGATCCCTACGTGAGAAAAATCCCCTGGAGAAGGGAATGGCTACCCTCTCCAATATTCTTGCCTGGAGAATCCCTTGGACAGAAGAGCCTGGCAGGCGACCCCACAGGCTCACAAAGAGTCAGACATGACTGAGCGACTAACACCATCACTACTATAACACCCTCCCTATATACATAGTTTTAAAATGATACAAACAACCTTACTTACAAAACAGAAATAGGCTCACAGACATAGAAAACATACTCATGACTACCAGGGACTGCAGGGGCTGGGGAGGGGGAGGTAAACTAGGAGTTTGGGACAAACAGATACACACTGCGCTGCGCTTAATTGCTCTGCTGCTGCTATTGCTGCTGCTTGCTGCTAAGTCGCTTCATTCGTGTCTGACTCTGTGTGAACTATAGACAGCAGCCCACCAGGCTCCTCTGTCCCTGGGATTCTCTAGGCAAGAATACTGGAGAGGATTGCCACTTCCTTCTCCACTGAGTTGCTCAGTTCATTTCAGTTCAGTTGCTCAGTCGTGTCCAATTCTTTGCGACCCCATGAATCTCGGCACACCAGGCCTCCCTGTCCATCACCAACCCCTGGAGTTCACGCAGACTCACATCCATCAAGTCCGTGATGCCATCCAGCCATCTCATCCTCTGTCGTCCCCTTCTCCTCCTGCCCCCAATCCCTCCCAGCATCAGAGTCTTTTCCAATGAGTCAACTCTTCTCGTGAGGTGGCCAAAGTACTGGAGTTTCAGCTTTAGCATCATTCCTTCCAAAGAACACCCAGAGCTGATCTCCTTCAGAATGGACTGGTTGGATCTCCTTGCAGTCCAAGAGACTTTCAAGGGTCTTCTCCAACACCACAGTTCAAAAGCATCAATTCTTTGGCACTCAGCCTTCTTCACAGTCCAACTCTCACATCCATACATGACCACTGGAAAAACCGTAGCCTTGACTAGATGGACCTTTGTTGGCAAAGTAATGTCTCTGCTTTTCAATATGCTGTCTAGGTTGGTCATAGCTTTCTTGCTCAGTTGTGTCCAATTCATTGTGACCCCATGGACTGTTTCCCTCCAGGCTCTACTGTCCATGGGGGTTCTCTAGGCAAGAATATTGGAGTGGGATGCCATGCCTTCCTCCAGGGGATCTTCCCAATCCAAGGATCGAACCCAGGTCTCCTGCATTGCAGGCAGATTCTTTACTGTCTGAGCCACCAGGGAAGCCCAACATATACACACTACTACATATTAAATAGATAACCAGCAAGGTCCTACTGTATAGCACAGGGAACTATATTCAATATAATCTATAATGGAAAAGAATCTGAAAAAGAATATGTGTGTGTGTATAGCTGAATCATTTAGCTGTACACTTGAAACTAATACAACATTGTAAATTAACTAGGCTTCAAATAAAAATGAAAAGATGTTAACATTCTGCTCCCCATGTGAAAGTTGCAGTTTTGTAAAGGTCTTGATCATTAAAACTGAGAAAGAATTAGCCCAGAGATTCTGGCTGCTGGCCACCCCCTCTTACTATCTGCTGCCTAGCTCTTGGCCACAGAAAATACCACGTGCTTGCGTGCGCACACACATGTGCGCGAGCCTTCTTTTATGACGGGTGGTGCTGTCCATTTCACAACCCAGTTTGCACGTCTGCTTTCTGAGTCAGCTTGAAGAGTTTTCTCTGAACCCACTGTACTTTTTACCAGTTACTGTTGGTCGCAGTCTGTGCTTCCTGATCTTGAAGCATTTCCCCTCAAAAAGATGACTAGCTATTTTATTCCATCTCGTTTACTGCTCAGTGGAGGGAAATCTTCGTCCATGTGAATACAGAAGTCTGTCTGAAGGAGAGCAGATGTTTAATTTAATCACAATATTGCTGTATCTCCACAGAATCAGTTCCATAGTCTTTTCCTTTGAAAGCTCTGCACTTAAGCATCTGTTTTTAAAAATAAACACCTCTTGTCTTGCACATATTTGTAGTTATATCTCAATCTTTAAATCACTCTGACAAAATGACTCTGAAGTAGGTAAATAATTCAGTCTTTATTAGACTTTATAAGACTGGAGCCGAGCAGGAAATTGGGATTGACATATATACACTATTGACACTATGTGTAAAATAGATAACTAATGAGAATCTACTGTATAGCTCTGGGAACTCTGCTCAGCGCTCTGTAGTGACCTAGATGGGAAGGAAATTTTAAAAAAAAGAGGGCATATATGTAAAACTGTAGTTGATTCACTTTGAAGAGCAGGAAATTGGGATTGACATATATACACTATTGACACTATGTGTAAAATAGATAACTAATGAGAATCTACTGTATAGCTCTGGGAACTCTGCTCAGCGCTCTGTAGTGACCTAGATGGGACGGAAATTTAAAAAAAAAAGAGGGCATATATGTAAAACTGTAGTTGATTCACTTTGAACAATATAGACTTCCTTTTGCTGTGAAGACACGAAAAAGAAAATATTACATGCAAAAATGTGAAAATTCTAGGATAAAATAGTAATGCTGTCTACTCAGTGCTAGGTGGTGACATAAATGAGAAGACATTCCAGAAAGAATGGACGTATGTGCATGTATACCTAACTTACTTTGCTGCACAGCAGGAAATAACACAACGTTACAAAGCAACTACACGTCAATAGAAATTAATTTAAAAACAAAAGAAGAAAAAGAAGCTGGGATCTTTAGACTAACCCACTTGTTTGCTTTTAAGGGATTCTATAAGTAAATAAGTCTGATTTTATCAATTGGGAGGGAATAAAGCTGCTTACTAATAAGACGCGCAATTTTATTCTACTAGTCAACCATGAGATTTAGAATTTTACAATAGTAGGTTTACAGTAATTTCTATGTTTGTTTTTCAGTATATTATCCCAAGTTTCTTTTAATTCAACATTTCTCAGTGGCTTAACATCATCTTATTCTCAGGTCATGGCTCCACAAATAAGGGAAATGGGGAAAGTGCCAAACAATTCATAAAATAATCTGAACTAGCTGAGAAAGAAGACCAAACTTCAGAAGCAAAATGGCAAACACACAAAACAAAAGGGCTTGGAGTTTTGCCTTGACAAAGAAAAGGGATGCATTTTTCTAATAAGAAAAAAGGTAATCATTGTAATTTTGTGAAGGGAAACTTAGGTTAGACTTCTAAAGAAAGTGATCTTACATGTTATGAGAGAGAGATTGTGTACTGTCTGTGGCGGGATTTAAGACTGGAGCTGAGCAGAAAATTGGGATTGATATATATACACTATTGACACTATGTGTAAAATAGATAACCAATGAGAATCTACTGTATAGCTCTGGGAACTCTGCTCAGTGCTCTGTAGTGACCTAAATGGGAAGGAAATTTAAAAAAAGAGGGCATATACGTAAAAATATAGTTGATTCACTTTGCTGTACAGCAGAAGCTAATACAACATTGTAAAGTAAGTATACTCCAATAAAAATTAATTTAAAATAAACAAATGCTGGAGTAGATACTCATCTCAGAGGAGGGAGGAGGCAGACACTCCAAGAAAAACGGATTTGCAGCTTCAAGAAAAAGCCTGGAATACAGTTAATGATTTCTGAAGATGAACTCCTGCCAGCCTTAAGAACTGACAATTTGCCTACCATTTAGTAAACAGCCTTTACTTAGAGGAGGGGGGCCTAGTGTTTTAAAATAAATAAACACATCCCCTGTGGTTCCTGCCCATCAGTATGTACAGACTTGGAGAATCTTCGGTGCTGTATTAATGCCACATGCTCTCTTAAATGGCACAGCCTGGGTTCCCTTATAAGCAAGTAAGCAAGGGTTCCATTTCCATTTTAGCAACCAAGTTTAAAAACAAATAAAAATTGCCCAAGCTTATCTCAAACTTTTCGATAGCTTGTCAAAATAAGAGACAGTAGGAGCATACAACATAACAACATTCAAACACCATAGTCCTTTCAAGAAAACTCTTCAGCATCCCCTGCATTGTTCAATAATACTGCTCATTAAACAAGTTGTTGTTAACACTGTCAACCCAATCTTCGGGGTACCACGATTTCTTTTTGACGAGAGAAGCTAATCAGGGGGCCAGCTCTGTAGACAGGTAAACATTTGGAAACCAGGACAGGGTTTTCAGGTGTTTACGATCTGGCATCTTCTAAATTTAGAGGTCCTCCCCACTTCCACCTCCCACACACTTTTTGGGGGGCTTAAAATATTTTTGAAATTTATTTTAATTTTTTAGTTTCCACAGGCACAAGGTGCCATGAAACACACCTCAAGTGCCTTTAAAAAATTAACACAGGGTTGGTTTGCAGTGTCAGTGGTTCCCGCTAATCAAAATCACTGCCAATTTTTCACGGGGGAAGAGGTACAGCTTTCTCACTAGAAAGCATGGCTTCATTTTCCTGTTTTGATCTGATGCTGAATGTTTTCCTGCAGATAATTCTCTTGCATTTTTTAAAACAAGAGGAATGGGGGATACAAGTCTCAGAAAATAAATGTTTATTTGGACACACACATTCCCGTGCTGCCCTAGACAGATGTGCAGAACGCCAGGTCCCTCTGCTGGCCTTGTTCGGTGGGGACATCTCCCATCAGCTTGCCTTTAGAGATGCTGCCTCTGAATCAAAACTTCCCGAATAGAATGTTCTGTTTACTCTGTTCCTACCGCCAAGGACCAGCAGTGGGATGCAGGGACGGGAGCAGGGGGACACCATTTACGACAAGAAGAAAGAGCAGCTTCCCGAGCGAGGATTCCTCTGACTTGAGTCTGACTCTGAGGCCAATGCACCGTGCAATTCCTGCTCCATCTTCTGATGGACTTCTTGCAATGCCTTTTAAAAATTAGAAATATCTTTCATGAACTAGAAAACTTACAGGAATTTTGTCCTTAAAGGATTTCTTTTAAGTGTTTCTTTTAAATTGTAGTAAAAGTCACATAATATAAAGCCTACTATTTCAACCACATTTAGCCATACAGTTCAGGGGTGCTGAGTACACCCACTCTGGTGTGCAGCTCTCACCGTCATCCATTCCCAGATTTTTCACCTTCTTAAATTGTAACTCTGTCCCTATTAAATACTAACTCCAAAGAACCAAACAAAAAAGAAGACACAGGAATTTAACAAAGCAGTAAGTTTCCCCAAATCTTGCCTGCTAGCAACAGAAAGTCATATAAGTATAGTCTGGTGAGCAGCTGATTTGATTCTTTTAAACTGGAGAAATCATGGTATGGCATTCTGGTGTTTGCTATGAAAATAAAATTGTTCTGTAATATTTAAGAAGAATCTGTAATTTCATTGTAAATACATTCAAGAAAGCACTGTTCTCTTTAAACTGTCACTATGAGGAACTTTATTTAAAACCATGAGTTAACACCAGAAAGGGTCGTGTTTATTTTCTAACACTCATCACCATGATAACATTTAATTTCAGAAAAGATCATATTAGGTACAGGAAAAAACTCATGAGGTTTGTGAATTCAAATGGGTCAAGGCAAATCATATTTGAAAGGTGATGAGTTGGTCTAAATCTATCACATTAAGCCAAACACTAAATAAGGACCTAGAGAAATGACAGAGAGAAAAAGAGAGATGGGATCATAGAGACAGACAGACAGACAGTCAGAGAAGGCGAGGAGAGGGACAGCAAACAGTGACAAAGAAAACCCGTGCTTCATATAGCTGATGGCTCCTCAAATACTTCAGATACTTTCAGATAATTAATGATGTTTAAGGATACACACTCTAATATTTAATAGATAACAACAGAGGGGTATCATTCTAGAATATCTGAAATCATTTCTGTAGAAATTCAAAACTTCCCAGTTTGAGAATATTCCATCATAAAAAACACACAGGAGAGAGGGCATTTTTCCAAAGCTACCTTTTCATCACATCAATACCGGGCCACATGCAGATCTGATAACCTTTGTTTTACATACATCAGGTGAATAAATATTTCAATTACTAGGACTCTACTATTTTTACAGATTCAACTTTTTTGCAATTGAGATGTTTGAGTATTTTTCGGTTAGTCACTTTTTTTAAAAAAGTGCATATGGCAATTTAAAATTAAATTAAAATTCATTTCGTTTTGAGAATTACATGAAAAATTAAGGACACTGGGTCGACTTACTGATAATTGGAAACATGTGAAAGTGCTTTAAAAAGTCCAGACACCCAGGCCTCACTGCAGACCTACTGAATGAGGATCTCTGAGGGAAGGTCACTGGAATCTTTCGTTTATTTATTTAATATTATACTCTACTATTTTTACAGATTCAACTTTTTTGCAATTGAGATGTTTGAGTATTTTTCGGTTAGTCACTTTTTTTAAAAAAGTGCATATGGCAATTTAAAATTAAATTAAAATTCATTTCGTTTTGAGAATTACATGAAAAATTAAGGACACTGGGTCGACTTACTGATAATTGGAAACATGTGAAAGTGCTTTAAAAAGTCCAGACACCCAGGCCTCACTGCAGACCTACTGAATGAGGATCTCTGAGGGAAGGTCACTGGAATCTTTCGTTTATTTATTTAATATTATCCCTCTGCGTTTGGAAACCACTGCCTCCAGGATTGTTGCATAATCGAGATGTTAGATTGTTTTATTCAAAAAATCATCCAACGTCTGGCTAGTTCCTTGCAGCCATAAAAAACAGAGGAATAGAAACCACTCTAGGATCTATAAGCATCAAGCACAAATTACCTGTTTTCAAAGGAGGCATAAAAACAGAATGTTGTTTAGTACACTTTCTAGGTATGTAAACTGTGAACTCATAATTTAATATGCTCTACCTTCTTCCTAGGATACAGAGGGATTAAATTACTAGTCTTTGCTTTTTAATTTTTTAAATTTGGTTGTTGGGAAAAGAAATCTATCCTGTTAATTGTATCAGAGTTGTGACACGAAAGAACGATGTTGCCATCTAGTGGTCGAGTGGAGACATTAAAGAATCAGAATGTCTTGTGAAATGTCAAGTTGAAGGAAATGAACCCTAAGGGAGGAAGGTAAACAAATTTCAATAAAGATTTCTATTATTGAAATATTTTTTCTAAACTAGGGATTACTACCCTCGGGCCCTCTGGGCCCTGGTGTCAGCTTCTAGAATCACAAGACAGCAGAATTGTGTTTCCTTTGGCTTTTTAAAAAATGACAATGTAAATTTGCTCATATTAATGTAGTTTCAAAGGTGAATTTGGCTTCCCTCATCGCTCAGTTGGGAAAGAATCTGTCTACAGTGCAGGAGATCTGGATTCAATTCCTGGCTTGGGAAGATTCCTGGAGAAGGAAATGGCAGTCCACTCCAGTATTCTTGTTTGGAGAATCCCATGGACATAAGAGTCTGACAGGCTCCATGGGGTCGCAAGAGTTGGACATGACTTAGCAATTAAACCACCACCAAAGGTGAATTTTAATAGCAGGGGTCTTTCAAGACATCAGTGGCACCGTCCTTCATGACAGTGGCAGGCCCGCTGGTTTATCCAATCACTCAGGCTGTTTGAACAGCATAAAGCCTTTCAAAGGCAGGTTCTACAGCAGTTTCCCACCTCGAACTTCTCAGGGGTGGTACTCTCTCCTTGAGGCATTGCCTCTAGAAACATCCCATGTTTCCAGCACTCCACTGTATGGTGGAGCTGGCCTCCCAAATCACTGGATGAGGGCGGCTTTTGCACCCACCCGTACATGTACACTCCTCCCTGGGAGTTAACACACATAGAGCCATAGAGGAAGGAAAATGCACCCATCAAAGAAAAGGCATATTATTCAGCAATTTTAGTTATTTTAATTTTAAATATTTGGTTTGGTCTAAGTGATCTCTTAAATTGAGTGTTACTCTTATTTATTTTTTAATGTCTGAAGGTTCCAAGACTACTTTGGGGGCAGCCATCATGTGTATCTTTCAAAGGTAAAGGCTGTAGTACACCTGTGGATGGACCTAAAGCCTGCCATACAGAGTGACGGTAGCCAGAAAGAGAAAAACAAACATGGTATATTCACGCACACATGTAAACCTGGAAAAATGGTTCAGATGAACCTATTTGCAGGGCAGAACACAGCCACAGACCCAGACAGCAGGCATGTGGACACGGGGAGGGAAAAGGAGGGTGGGATGAATGGGGAGATTGGGCTGCGTCCAGCACAGGAAGCCCAGCCTGGTGCTCTGTGATGCCCTGAGGGGTGGGATAGGGAGTGGGAGGGAGGTCCAAGAAGGAGCGGATCTGTATACACATAGCTGATTCATTTCGTTGCAGAGCAGAAGCTAACACAACCGTGTATAGCAATTAGGCTCCAATTTTTAAAAAGAGGTGAAGGATATAATGCTGTCTTTCAAAGAGCACTGAAATAACCTGCTTTATGCATGAAGTAGGGTCCCCCAGCGAAGGCTAGAAAGGATTGTCCTGCAGCAAAATTCATAAGTACACTTCTTAGAGGGAGACGCCAGTCGTGTCTGGGACTTAACTGTTCCTTGTTCTGTTCATTTAACACTTCCATCTTTACCCGAATAAAAGGCCTTCTTACTTAAGATTTCCTCCTCCTTTTAACTGATTTAGGACCTCTGTATTTGTTATCCAGTCTGGTGAGAATGAAAAGGTGCCCCACCCAACAGGGATGGGACTCTGGGCACCCTGTACCAATATGTGCGCATGCCGGAAGTCCTGCCAGAGAGAATGTAGGTAAGGATAACCCAGAGAAAGACACCAGCTTATGAGCAGTCTTCTGGACTGTATCCAAAATTACTGGCTAGTGAGGCCTTAGATATGGAATTGTTTGAATAGTTACATGAAAGGGGGAGAGGGAGGCTTAATCCTCATAAGTACCTAAAAGGTGTGTGCGTGCTTAGGTGTTCAGTCGAGTTTGACTCTTTGCGACCTTATGGACTACAGCTCACCAGGCTCCTCTTCCATGGGACTTTTTAGGCAAGAATACTGGAGTGGGTTGCCATTTTTCTCCTCCAGGGATCTTCCCCACTCAGGGATCAAACCTGAGTCTCCTGTGTCTCCTGTATTGTAGGCAGATTCTTTACCTGCTGAGCCACTGGAGAAGCCCACCTAAAAGGTATGGACTTTTATCACCCCCATTTTACAGATGCTGAAGTTGAGGACTTGCCCAAGGATACAACCAGCAAGTGTAGGAATGGAATTTGATCCCACACAATATGTCTCCAGAATCTTCTAGCTGCTGAACAAAACTGCCTTACTGTGTGGAGCTTCAGCCCTTCTCAAGAATTAGAATCCAAGAAAGCACAGGTGAAACCGTATGGCATACAACATATTCTCCTAAATTAACGTAAAGGCTTTGAGGGAGTCCTCTGGCTCCTCATCAGGAATGCCAGTACTCACTCATTCCGCAGCATTGTACTGGATAGATTGGGAAAGAGATTAGGTTATACCTGCTGCTGCTGCTGCTAAGTCACTTCAGTCGTGTCCGACTCTGTGTGACCCCATAGACGGCAGCCCACCAGGCTCCCCGATCCCTGGGATTCTCCAGGCAAGAATACTGGAGTGGGTTGCCATTTCCTGGACAGATGATATATGAGATTAAAAATCACTCTATTCTGTTAGGACCAAATTGGAGCCATAACAGGCTCCAAGGGGCAAGCTAGGCCTGAGTTTAGGTCTCTGGGAAAGCTGAGTCACTGGGAATTCCCACTGGCAGTAAAGCTCGACCAATCAGAAAAATCCCCGTAGCCCCAGCCTAAGCCAATCAAGAAAACACTGCCCGCGCCAGACCCGAGCCAATCCGGATAGGGATGCGAGATTTGAAAATCCCGCCCTTGCATACGGTTTAGCCAATCATCACCCGCCAGCTATGCTGTTGCTGAAACAAAGAACCGCCTGTATAAAAGTAGCTGTGATTCAGAGCTAGGGGCTCTCGTCAAGACTCCACTGCATTAGATGAGACCTGAGCCCTAGCTCGAGCTTGCAATAAACCCCTTTATGCTTTTGCATTGCCATGGACGTCTTATTTCTCTCGGTCTTGGGGACTCAGACTTCGGGCATAACATTCCAAATATTTTGATGCTGAATTTTAAATTATTATACTTCCTTCTAATCACTCTCAAAATTTTGACAATAGAGCAGAAGGCAAAACACAGGTGTCGGGGGGCTTTTGGTAGTTTGTCTATCAAATGTCCAAACACACACATGCTTATTGAATGCTTGTTGAACACTTAGTATGTGCAAGGCACTTGTTTGATGGTGTTGGGGATGGGAAGATAAATGATAAGTCACTGCAATCAAGATGCCTACAGCCAGTAGGGGAGATAAAGAAAGATGCAAAAATAACTCTTGTGACAGTACAATGAGGCAAGAAATNAATGCTTGTTGAACACTTAGTATGTGCAAGGCACTTGTTTGATGGTGTTGGGGATGGGAAGATAAATGATAAGTCACTGCAATCAAGATGCCTACAGCCAGTAGGGGAGATAAAGAAAGATGCAAAAATAACTCTTGTGACAGTACAATGAGGCAAGAAATTCTCCCTAAATGAGAAGCACAGAGTTATGGGGGCTTGTGAATCCTGTAATTCTCTGCAGACCAGAACTAGTCTATAGCTTGACCACAATGCATAAACAGCGTTTTTGGAAGACATAGTTCACTGAGTCTCAAAAAGTTCACTAGATCTTAGTTTAAGATTCACCAAGCAACCGCAGAATGCTAGAGAGGCATGAAGAATGCAACCAGAGAATGGAATTTTGTGGAGGAGGTAGGACCAAGAAGAAGCATCCAAGAGCAATTAACATATGCTCATTAGCGCTGCCATTAAGCCACGGCTATGACATCCTTCCAGGAACAGGTGGGGTTTACATCATCCACAGAAGATGGTCCAAGTCTCTCCTACTTCATTATGATGTACAGTATCTTGGAAAAATTTTCTAGGGTGCCCCTTAGTTTTTTGCCCACTCATGAAGAAATCATGGCATATCACCCCTCTCTGGAGCTGTTAGTAAATAATGCTAGCCTCAGCACTATTCACCATAGCCAAGACATGGAAGCCACCTAAATGTCCATTGACAGATGAGTGTGATAAATATACTACTCAGCCATAAAAGAGGACAAAATAATGCCATTTGTAGCAACATGGATGCAAGAGACGATCACGCTCAATGAAGTAAGCGAGAAAGAGAAAGACAAATGTGGTGTAATAGCACTTATGTGTAGGCTCTAACTGACGGCACAGATGAACCTAACTCTGAAACAGAAACAGACGCAGAGAACAGACTTGCGGTTGCTGAGGGGAGGGGTCTGGAAGAGGGGTGGAGTGGGAAGTCTGGGCCAGTGGAATGGACCAACAAGGTCCTACTGTTAGCACAGAGAATTACATTCAGCATCCTTTGATAAACCATAACGGAAAAGAACATTTAAAAAGAATGTAAATATACATACACCTGACCAATTTGCTATATACCTGAAACTAACACAACGTTGTAAATCAACGACAGTTTAATATAAAATAAATATTTTCTGAAAAGTAGGGCAAAATGCCTTCTGCATTGCCAAATTCCAGACAATCTTCTTTACAGTTTATAACCCTTGTTTGTAAGTGAGAAGCCTGGAGCAATTCAAGTAAAGTCCTTTGTATCTAAGACAACAGCATGAATTCGTTCCTTATGAAAACACTGTTCTTCCCTCCTTCCCTCTTCCTGTATTATATCCTCCACCTCCAGCAGCACACACACATCTACTGTCATTTTAGAGAAATATAAATCCTAATTGATGTGGAAAAGGAAATGAAAAAAGCTGGCAGTTTTAAAAGGGTTTTTCTTATTATAAAACTTCTGGGTACTTATTATAGGAAAAACGAAAGTGAAGAAAATTATAAGGAAAACAATTAAAATAGTAATTTCACATCTAGAGGTCAATTCGTATAAACATTTCTTTAGATTTCCTTCCACCTTTATGTTGCCATTCGTTTTTGTCTATGCACTTATGTAGTAAAACAAACATTAATCTATTTCTACATTATTACATAAGTTGGACCACGTGGTCTATTCAAAGTGTGGAGGGAGTTTTGCCTTTTTAAAAAATTTAGTTTATTCAACTATAGTTGATCTTTTTTAAAAACAATGAATTTTTTCTAGCCATTACGTTTTATTCAAACTTACAATTCTCCCCATGTATACATATCTTCAAGAATTATGCATTTTTGGTGGCATTTAAAGAGCCATGTTAGAATGACTGTAGCCACAAAACCATGAAGATAAAAATCAACTCCATGAGCTCACATAACCCTGGAAGTGTGTGCCCACTGGGGGGGGTAACTGGAAGTCAGCGCCAGAGCTTGCCAGGAAAAGGCAAAGACAGGCACTTGTAGAAATCAAATGATTTGGCAAGACGGGGAAAAAAAATCCCCTGGAGCCAGAGAATTGCCCGACCTTCTGAGAAAGAAAACATTATTAATAATAGTGCTCTGGGTTCTGGCATTAATTTAACATGTATCACGGTCCTCTGTCTCCCAGCTGACCCAGAACTGCTCTATTTTCTGGTGACTCCATACCCTTCCCAGAACTACTAAGTGTCTATTTATAAATGTGGGAGCTCAGCCATGGCCACTGGGACTGGCAGACTCTTGGCAGTGTCTCCTGGTGAGCAAGGGAAACGGGTTTCTAGGCTGTGCCCACCTTAGGAGAAGCCTTCCTCCTCTCCCCAGGGGTTCTTGTTAAGGGCCATGAAGTCCAGAAACTGAACAGATGCATGAAAACTCAAAACATGGGCATTTGCTTTTTTAATTTTTTTAACAAGATTCAAGCTTAACTTGCCTACAAGTGATAACTAATAATTGACCCCATGTTTTCAAACAAAACTTCCGTGGTATTTTAATTTTCCAATGGAAATTACTGAGCTGCTTTTGTTTGTTAGCAAGGTAAATTCTGGACCCAAATATGAATCAGAAGTGATATTGTAAATCAAGCAGCTATGATATATGAGTTTGAACCATCTCTCACCAAAACAGCATTTTAAGTGTGTAATTTCTAGATCCTAGGGGTAAATGCCAGGTTAATAATAGCACAGAATGATCACAAATTTATTCAGTCTGTAATCATATGTAAAGAATATAAGATTTCCACATCCCCCTATAATTGAGTCTACCTTTTTCATAAGCTGGATCACCTTTTCACCTGCCTGGATCATGGGAGAAAAATTTCTTAATCAACTTTGTCTGGCACAATAATTAAATTACCCCTTCAACATAAATTGGTATTGCACTGTGTAGCAGCTGGCTGCCACTATGGAAGACAGTAAGGAAGTTCCTCAAAAAATGAAAAATACAACTGCCATATGATCCAGCAATCCCACTTCTGGCCATATATCCACAAAAGATGAAAACTCTAATTTAAAAAGTTATATGTTCATAGCGCCACTACTGACAAAAGCCAAGACAGAGCAACAACCTGAATGTCGATCAGCAGATCAAAGGATAAAGAAGACGTGATGTATATATACAATGTGTATAGATACAATGGAATATTACTCAGCCATAATAAGAATGAAACAATGTCATTTGCAGCAACCTGGATGGACCTAGAGATCATTACACTAAGAGAAGTAAGTCAGACAGACAAGTATCATACGGTATCACTTATATGTGGAATCTAAAATATGATACAGATGAACGCACATACAAAGCAGAAGCAGACTCACAGACACAGAGAGCAGACTTGTAGTTGGCCAAGGGGGAAGGGAGGTGGAGGAGGGTTGGACTGAGAGTTTGAGATTAGCAGATGCAAAGTATTACTACAGAAGAGATAAACAATGAAGTCCAACGGCATAGCACAGGGAACTATATTCAATATCCTGTAGTAAACCATTGGAGAAGGCAATGGCACCCCACTCCAGTACTCTTGCCTGGAAAATCCCATGGGTGGAGGAGCCTGGTGGGCTGCAGTCCATGGGGTCGCGAAGAGTCGGACACCACTGAGCGACTTCACTTTCACTTTTCATGCACTGGAGAAGGAAATGGCAACCTGCTCCAGTGTTCTTGCCTGGAGAATCCCAGGGACGGGGGAGCCTGGTGGGCTGCCGTCTATGGGGTCGCACAGAGTCGGACACGACTGAAGCGACTTAGCAGTAGTAAACCATGGGCTTCCCTGTTGGCTCAGTGATAAAGAATCCGTCTGCAATGCAGGAGATACAGGTTAAATCCCTGGGTTGGGAAGATCCCCTGGAAAAGGAAACGGCAAACCACTCCAGTATTCTTGCCTGGGAAATCCATGGACAGAGGAGCCTGGTGGGCTACAGTCCATGGGGTTGCAAGAGTTGCACCCAACTTAGCAACTAAACCATCACCAATAAACCATAATGGAAAAGAATATTAAAAAATACATATGCATATATACATTACAGAATCACTTTTGTGTACCAGAAATTAAAACAACACTGTAAATCAACTTTACTTCAATAAATCGTTTTTAAAATACCCTTTAAATAAATACTCTGTCTCTTTAGACCAAGGTCAGTTCTCTCAAATATCATCCTAGATCAGCTCTTTATCGGCAGGGAGTGTGGATTATATGATCACATGATGGTGAGGTGACAGGTGTTCCGTGGAACCAAGGGGGTGTCCTCCAGATCTTCGCGGACCACTTAGAGACAGCAACTTGCTCAGGCTGGATTAAAACACTGAGTTATGAAAAATTCATCTCTGGACTTCCGGCTGGCATTTGCTATGAAAGGCTGCAGTTTTTCCAGGCTCGTGTTCCAGGCCTCAGTTCGTCTCACACAAGTGCTGCAGGCCCGTCAGAGTCTCTGCCTTATCTTCCACCTGCCCTTGGCCAGGCTGTCCACTCTGTTGCAGGGTCATCTTCTCACCCTTGTCCCACCGCAGCACCCCCTGCAGCTCCACGACCCACTGACCAGCTCCCCTTGGAGGACTGTGGAGCTTTCTGAGTTCCATTCACACTTGGAAGAGCCAAGGGAACTGCTACAGATTGAATATCTGTGTTCCCAGCCTCCAGCTACACACACATTCATTGGTTGATATCCTAACTTCCAAAGGGAATTTATTAAGAGTTGGGGCCTTTGGAAAGTGATGAGGTCAGGAGTGAGTTTGAAGGGGTTTAATGCCCTCATAAAAGAGACTCTAGCCTGACCATCAGTGAGGATGCTGTAACAAAAATATCCAGTTAATGCTATTTTTGTTACAGCAGCCTGAACAGACTAAAAGGCCTGGATAAAACAAGCCTGGCCTCCCTGCTCAATCCCACTCTGCTATTGAATCGACTCAGATGTAGCCATCCCCTACCCACATCCAGTGTTGACATTGTTGATCTGTATGGAAGCTCCTTGCAGAGTTCCAAAGTAGGCAAAAGACTCTCAACCTTAAACCTAACACCTCTCCTCCCCCAGCACCTAATCTGAAAGAGGAAAGATGGGATGTAAGTGTCTCATTCAGCATCTTGCATTTTCTCCTCCTTCTACCAATCTCCTGGTGGAGAAGGGTTGGGCCAGGATTCCCTTGTCAAAGCTCTACACCCTGGCCAGCTGCTCGTGACTCTTGAAATTTTAAAGAAATTTGGTTATTAGAAATTTCCTCAGGCTAGCTTTCCACAGCCTGGTTTTCAAAACCTTTGGCTTTTCAAAGAAGTTAAACAAGTCAACTTTGAGATTTAAGCCTCTCTCTAGGTCAATGGTTCTCGGAGAAGGCAATGGCACCCCACCCCAGTACTCTTGCCTGGAAAATCCCATGGATGGAGGAGCCTGGAAGGCTGCAGTCCACGGGGTCGCTGAGGGTCAGACATGACTGAGCGACTTCACTTTCACTCTTCACTTTCATGCATTAGAGAAGGAAATGGCAACCCACTCCAATGTTCTTGCCTGGAGAATCCCAGGGACGGGGGAGCCTGGTGGGCTGCTGTCTATAGGGTCTCACAGAGTTGGACACGACTGAAGCAACTTAGCAGCAGCAGCAGGTCAATGGTTCTAGGGGGCATTTTAGAAAATTCTGCTTTTCATTTTGGTTGTCACAAAATTGGGCAGCACAAGATTTTTGGCATTTAGGGGATAAGGACCAAGGAGGCTCAACATCCTGCCCCGAAGGAGGCAGTTCCATGATGAAAATTCATTCTTCCAAAGTTTTTATAGATGAAAACTCGAATGATAATTTTCTGAGCTTAAAATCTAACTCTAACAAACTGTTTCTATATGGTTTAAATATAAATGATGTATTTAACTTAGATAAACCAGTGTAAAATTTCCAGCACTGTAACTAATGCATGCATAAGAGAATATGATTCTTTGCCTTGTGTGCAATACTAGCAAAAGCTTTTCCACTAATTCCCCAAAGTCTCCAAGACCACTACTATTTGTTGTAGCTGCACCACGCTGCTGACTCTGTCTGCATGGTTAGCTGTCAGTCAGGGCCATCAGGGAGGCACAAAGCTTATGCCTCAAAGTGCACCCAAGCACTATATTGAAACTCATATTATTATAAGTCAACTTGATTTCAGTTCAGTTCAGTCACTCAGTCGTGTCTGACTCTGCAACTCCCATGACTGCAGCATGCCAAGCTTCCTTGTCACTCACCAGCTCGCAGAGCTTGCTCAAACTCATGTCTATGGAGTCAGAGAGGGCATCCAACCATCTCATCCTCTGTCATCCCCTTCTCCTCCTGACTTCAATCTTGTCCAGCAACAGGGGCTTTTCCAATGAGTCAGTTCGTCCAATCAGGTGGCCAAAGTACTGGAGCTTCCGCTTCAGCATCAGCCCTTCCAATGAATATTCAGGACTGATCTCCTTCAGAATGGACTGGTTTGATCTCCTTGCTGTCCAAGGGACTCTCAAGAGTCTTCTCCAACACCACAGTTCAAAAGCATCAGTTCTTCACCTCTCAGCCTTCTTTTTTTAAAAAATTAACTTATTTATTTTAATTGGAGGCTAATTACTGTACAATATTGTAGTGGTTTTTGCCATAACTGACATGAATCAGCCATGGATGTACACAAAGCTCCATCCTGAACCCCCCTCTCACCTCCCTCCGCATCCCATCCCTCAGGGTTGTCCCAGTGCACCGGCTTTGAGTGCCCTCTTTCATACATCAAACTTGGACTGGTGATCTATTTCACACACGGTAATACACGTTTCAATGCAATTCTCTCTAATCATCCCATCCTCGCCTTCTCCCACAGAGTCCAAAAGTGTCTCTTTTGCTGTCTCACATATAGGGTCATCATAACCATTTTTCTAAATTCCATATATATGCATTAATATACTGTATTGGCGTTTTTCTTTCTGACTTACTTCACTCTGTATAATAGGCTCCAGGTTCATCCACCTCATTAGAACTGATTCAGATGTGTACATTTTGAACATAGCTACAACATAGCTGAGTAATATTCCATTGTGTATATGTACCATAGCTTTCTTATCCATTCATCTACCTTCTTTATGGTCCAACTTTCACATCCATACATGACTACTGGGAAAACATAGCTTTGACTATATGGACCTTTGTCGGAAAAGTAGTGTCTCTGCTTTTTAATACACTGTCTAGGTTTGTCAAAGCTTTTCTTCCTAGTAACAAGTGTCTTAATTTCATGGCTGCAGTCCCCATCTGCAGTGATTTTGGAGGCCAAGAAAATAAAGTCTCTCACTGTTGCCGTTGTTTCCCCATCTATTTGCCATGAAGTGATGGGACCAGATGCCATGATCTTAGTATTTTGAATGTCGAGTTTTAAGTCAACTTTTTCANGTCCAAAAGTGTCTCTTTTGCTGTCTCACATATAGGGTCATCATAACCATTTTTCTAAATTCCATATATATGCATTAATATACTGTATTGGCGTTTTTCTTTCTGACTTACTTCACTCTGTATAATAGGCTCCAGGTTCATCCACCTCATTAGAACTGATTCAGATGTGTACATTTTGAACATAGCTACAACATAGCTGAGTAATATTCCATTGTGTATATGTACCATAGCTTTCTTATCCATTCATCTACCTTCTTTATGGTCCAACTTTCACATCCATACATGACTACTGGGAAAACATAGCTTTGACTATATGGACCTTTGTTGGAAAAGTAGTGTCTCTGCTTTTTAATACACTGTCTAGGTTTGTCAAAGCTTTTCTTCCTAGTAACAAGTGTCTTAATTTCATGGCTGCAGTCCCCATCTGCAGTGATTTTGGAGGCCAAGAAAATAAAGTCTCTCACTGTTGCCGTTGTTTCCCCATCTATTTGCCATGAAGTGATGGGACCAGATGCCATGATCTTAGTATTTTGAATGTCGAGTTTTAAGTCAACTTTTTCAGCCTCCTTTTTCTCTTCCATCAAGAGGCTCTTTAGCTCTTCTTCACTTTCTGCCATAAGGGTGGTGTCATCTGCATATCTGAGGTTATTGATATTTCTTCTGGCAATCTTGATTCCAGCTTGTGTTTCATCCAGCCTGGCATTTCACATGATGTACTCTGCACATAAGTTAAATAAGCAAAGTGACGATATACAGCCTTGACGTACTCCTTTCCCAGTTTGGGACCAGTCCATTGTTCCATGTCCAGTTCTACCTGCTGCCTCTTGACCAGCATACAGATTTCTCAGGAGGCAGGTCAGGTGGTCTGGTACTCCACCTCTTGAAGAATTTTCCAGAGTTTGTTGTGGTCCACACAGTCAGTCTTTAGCATAGTCAATGAAGCAGAAGTTAATGTTTTTCTGGAGTTCTCTTGGTTTTTCTATGATCCAATGCATGTTGGCAATTTAATCTCTGGTTTCCTGCCTTTTCTAAATCCAGTTTGAACATCTGGAAGTTCTTGGTTCACATATGTTAAGCCTAGCTGGGAGAATTTTGAGCATTACTTTGCTAGCATGTGAGATCATTGTAATTGTGCAGTAGTTTCAATATTCTTTGGCATTGCCTTTGTTTGATATTGGAATGAAAACTGATGTTTTTCAGTCCTGTGGCCACTGCTGAGTTTTCCAAATTTACCAGCATATTGAGTGTAGCACTTTCACAGCATCACCTTTTAGCATTTGAAATAGCGTAACTGAAATTCCATCACCTCCACTAGCTTTGTTCGTAGTGATGCTTAAGTCCCACTTGACTTTGCACTCCAGGATGACTGGCTCTAGGTGAGTGATTACACCATCGTGATTATCTGGGTCATGAAGCTCTTTTTTGTGTAGTTATTCTGTGTATTCTTGCCACCTCTTCTTAATATCTTCTGTTTCTGTTAGGTCCATACCATTTCTGTCCTTTCTTGTGCCCATCTTTGGAATGTTCCCTTGGTATCTCTAGTTTACTTGAAGAGATCTTTAGTCTTTCCCATTCTATTGTTTTCCTCTATTTCTTGGCATTGATCACTGAGGACAGCTTTCTTATCTCTTCTTGCTATTCTTTGGAACTCAGCATTCAGTTGGGCATATCTTTCCTTTTCTCCTTTGCCTTTCATTTCTCTTCTTTTCTCAGATATTTTCAAGGTCTCCTCAGACAATCACTTTGCCTTTTTTCATGTCTTTCTCTTGGGGATGGTCTTGATTACTGCCTCCTGTACAATGTCCCAAACCTCCATCCATAGCTCTTCAGGCACGCTATCCTTTACATCTAATCCCTTCAATCTATTTGTTACTTCCACTGTATAATCATAAGGGATTTTATTTAGGACATACCTGAATGGTCTACTGGTTTTCCCTACTTTCTTAAATTTAAGACTGAATTTTGTAATAAGGAGTTCATGATCTGAGTCACAGTCAGCTTCTGGTCTTGTTTTTGCTGACTCTAAAGAGCTTCTCCATCTTCAGCTGCAAAGAATATAAGCAATCTGATTTCAGTAATGACCATCTGTTGATGTCCATGTGTAGAGTCTTCTCTTGTGTTGTTGGAAGAGGGCATTTGCTATGATTCTGTTAGCTTTTGCCCTGCTTCATTTTGTACTCCAAGGCCAAACTTACCTGGTACTCCAAGTATCTCTTGACTTCCTACTTTTGCATTCCAGTCCTCTGTGATGAAAAGGATGCCATTTTTTAATGTGTTAATTCTAGAAGGTCTTACAGGTCCTCATAGATCCATTCAACTTCAGCTTCTTCAGCATTAGGGGTGGGGTATAGACTTGGATTACTGTGATACTGAATG
>SJYX01011434.1:173123-188412 GCA_006410675.1 Oreotragus oreotragus
TATTTCTCTACTCTTCTCCAGTAGCATATTGGGCATCTACTGACCTGGGGAGTTCATCTTTCAGTGTCCTATCTTTTTGCCTTTTCATACTGTTCATGGGGTTTTGAAGGCAAGAATACTGAAGTGGTTTGCCATTCACTTCTCCAGTGGACCACGTTTTGTCAGAACTCTCCACCATGAGCCGTCCATCTTGGGTGGCCTCACACGGCATGACTCACAGTTTCATTGAGTCCACGTGATTAGTTTGGTTAGTTTTCTGTAGTTGTTGTTTCCATTCTGTCTGCCCTCTGATGGATAACGATAAGAGGCTTGTGGAAGCTTCCTGATGGGAGCCACTGTCTGTGGGGAAATCTGGGTTTTGCTCAGCTGGACAGGGCCATGCTTAGCAAATCTTTAATCCAGTTTCCTGCTGATGGGTGGGGCTGTGTTCCCTCCCTGTAATTTGGCCTGAGGGCAAACTATGGTAGGGGTAATGGCAGTAATGGTGACCTCCTTCAAAAGGGCTTGTGCCAGGACTGTTGTGTTCAGTGCCCCTGACCCCATGGCAGGCACTGTCATCGACCCAAGCCTCCGCTGGAGACTCCTGGACGCTCACGGGCAAGTCTGGCTCAGTCTCTTGTGGGGTCACTGCTCCTTTCTCCTGGGTCCTTGTGCACACAAGGTTTTGTTTGCACCCTTTTGTTTGCCAAGAGTCTGTTTCCCAGTCCTGTGGAATTTCTGTACTCAAATCCCACTAGTCTTCAAAGTCAAATTCCCTGGGTCTTCTCAGTTCCTTTGCTGGATCCCCAGGTTGGGAAATCTGTTGCGGGCCCTAGAACTTTCACAAAAGCGCAGGAACTCCTTTGGTATAATTGTTCTCCAGTTTGTGGGTTGTCTGCTTGGTGGCTCTGTGGTGCGGCTCACATGCCATGCTTCCCAGCTCTGCTGCAACCAGAGCCCCTATCCCCGCAGCCAGCCACTGCTGACCCGTGCCTCCTTAGAATACACTCAGACACTCAAAGTCAGGTCTGGCTCAGTCCCTTGTGGGGTCCCTGAGTCCTGGTGCACCCATCTCCCGGGTGATACCTGATCACCCTGACATACCTGGAGAATCCGTGGGCTGAGGAGCCTGGAGGGCCACAGTCCATGGAGTCACAAAGAGCAGAACATGTCTGAAATGACAGAAGATGCTCGCATGGTAAGGAGATTACCCTGGTTATGGTGCTGGTGCTGTCAGCAGAGAGAGAAGCGAGCTTCCTCTATCTCTCCTCTCTATTTCAATGAGAGCATTGCACTGATATTTAAAGAATGAAGTAGGTAGCTAATATTAGCTCTACAATTTCATTTTAAGATAGTAAAGGGGGAGTAAAAAATAATTGTTATACAGCGAGAGTTGGACCCCGGTAAGGATAAGAGCTATGCACTGGGTCATCACCATTTCCCCCCTCTCTACACTGAGCTCGCACTATGTGCCAGGCACTCAATATTTTCCAGACATTCTCTCCTTTATTCCTCTCAATCATTCTGTAAGGTGGGTATTATCATCTCCCTTCTATAGAGGATGCCACTGGAGTTTAGAGAATCTAAGTTAACCAGCACGTGGAAAAGCCAGGATTCAAATTCAAGTTCACATGGTTGCAAGACCTGGCATCTTAACCGTCCCATGTATTTAATGAATGTAAAAAAAGAAAGAAAGAAAAAAAGGAAGGAAAGAAAGGGGAAGAAATAGGCCTTGGTTTGGAAACTGTACTTGCTACCATATTCCTATTTACATACTTTAATAAACCATTTGTTGAAAATATTTATGAGGCAATTAAAAGGAGCAACAAACCAAGAGTTAGAAGACCCTCCTGTTTTTAACAAGCCCTGAGTGGAATCCTTTATAAACTATGTTACCCAGTTGCCTGACTTCACATATCTCTATGCTTTAATAACTTCCTCAATGTTTCATATGGCGAAAATTAGTTAGTTCTTAGGTAAGAATTTTCTAATGCACTCTTTAGAGTCTTTCATTTTAGAAACCCAAAGTACTGTAGCAAGATCAGTCCAGCAATCCTCTATGGGAAACAGTCCTATACAACAGTCATTATAAAAATGACAGTGAGTAGAGTCCCACCCATGTGGTCACCTGAGAGGAGAGTCAGGAGACCTGATTTCACAGAAGGGTTTTTCTCAGACGTCTTCCATCAGGGTTGGCAAAGAACCTCAGCTGATTAAAAATAAGGATAAGGGCGATTGCTATTTAGGGAGTAGCTGCTGTATGTCCATGATTTGGGGTACACTACTTCCTTAAAACTTTAGAATATCCTATAGATTAGGTATCATTAGTCTCATTGTACAGATGAAGAAATCAAGGCTCCAGTAGGTGATGAGTGGCCCGAGAGCATCCAGCAACAGAGGGTACAAGCTGGGACCTGAGCCCAGCTGTGCATCATTACACTAATGTCTACTCGGCTTCATCCACGGGGCATCAAGCACTTGCAGGAGTTCCCAGACCTTTAACCCCCGCCCCCCACCATTATTATGCCAAAGAGAAGCTTTGTGGAGCTTTGGATTAAACCTTCAGCTAAGTTTTATTGATACCTATGAAGTCTAATTTCTCAGGGATGTTCCCAAACTATCTCTAACAGATTAGAATTTCGGGGAAATTTGGACAGTTGACCTATCACTTCAGTGATGGGAATGTTTCTTGGGAAACCTAACAGTGACAGGAAAGCTTAAGAACATACTTTAATAAAATGCAAAATGACAGGGCAGGAAATTCCCAGAACTGTTTTCCCCACCTTCTGGCACTCTCTTTTTGGTATTGCTTTTAGGTTACTCCCATCTGCTAGCAAAGCTGTATCAGCTAAAAAACTTTCTTTGAAGGCTTCTATGACTTCCATAGTCTCATCACCTTTTTCATTTGTTCTGGGGCAGAACCTTACAAAGTTATATTGAAAATGAAAAAGGTAAATATAAAAGCAACAGCCACTGGGTGTCACTGACTTACCATTTGAATACACCTCATCTCTCATTTCTATAGCAGGAGAAAACCGGGCCATTTTGAGGGGGGGGTGGTCTTTCAAAACCCCTCATGGTTTTGAGTGCCATGAGTAAAGACAAAAGAGCTTAGAACGCTGAAAATATAGACCTTCTGACGTGGGGAAGCACAGTGCCGATTACTCTTCTGTCCTCTGTTATAACTTATTCATCACTGTAAGGAATGAGATTCCCATTTTAGAGATGGATACACTAAAGCAGAGCAAGCTAACAGCGGAGGATGACAGAGAGCCATTCTAAGCTTTATAGTTAAACTTTGTATGCGAGACAGCAAAAGAGATACAGATGTATAGACCAGTCTTTTGGACTCTGTGGGAGAGGGAGAGGGTGGGATGATTTGGGAGAATGGCATTGAAGCATGTATAATATCATATAAGAAACGAATCGCCAGTCCAGGTTCGAGGCAGGATACAGGATGCTTGGGGCTGGTGCACTGGGGTGACCCAGAGAGATGGTACGGGGAGGGAGGTGGGAGGGGGCTTGAGGATGGGGAACACGTGTACACCCGTGGCGGATTCATGTTGATGTATGGCAAAACTAACACAATATTGTAAAGTAATTAGCCTCCAATTAAAACAAATAAATTTATATTTAAAAAAATAAATAAACTTTGGTGCTCACTTTTTATTTTAGAATAATTTTCCAGTTGCTTCACCCTTGTCCCCACCTCCCAATTTTATATCTAAGAAGAGAAAAATGAAGTCACTTGAGGACATTTGAGAATTTCAGGTTTCAGATTATATCCCCAAACCCTACAACATGATGTTAGGAGCTGTCATCATGTCTGTTCTGAGCCCAGCACATTCATAGCAGTATCTCATTTAATCCTCACCACAAAATAGTATGTAGGTTTTCATATCCCCACATGACAAAAAGCGGGGAGGGGTGGGGAATCAGAGACGGTTAGTAACTTACGTAAGATGTCAAAGGAGGCAAGATGAAGACTCCAGATTTCATCCCACAGTTTTGGCCCCCAAATCCATGCTCACTCTGCTACATCAGGCTGCATCTCTATAGAAACGCTGCCTTTATTTTGGATACATTCTTTTCAAAATCACATACTGTGCCAGATCTTCAGCTGACAAAGTTGGTGCTGCTGTTGTTCAGTTGCTAAGCCGTGTCCGACTCTTCGTGACCCCATGGACTGCAGCACGCCAGGCTTCCCTGTCCTTCACTGTTCCCTGGAGTTTGCTCCAAGTCATGTCCGCTGAGTCGGTGATGCCATCCGACCGTCTCACCCCCTGTCGCCCCTGCTCTTCCTGCCTTCAGTCTTTCTCAGCATCGGCGTCTTTCCCAGTGAATCAGCTCTTCGCACCAAGTAGCCACAGTACTGGAGCTTCAGCTTCAGCACCAGTCCTTCCAATGGATATTCAGGATTGATTTCCTTTAGGATTGACTGGTTTGATCTCCTTGCTGCCCAAGGGACTCTCAAGAGTCTTTTCCAGCACCACAATTTGAAAGCATCAATTCTTCACTGCTCAGCCTTCTTTGAGGTCCAGCTCACATCTGTACATGATTACTGGAAAAAACATAGCTGTGATTATACAGACCTTTGTTGGCAAACTGATATCTGTAATAGGTGATTTAAAAAAATTATTAAGCCGAAAACAAGTGTGTCTCTTGATTTTGGAGACCAAGTCCCAGGTAATTCCATTTGCTGAGGTAATCAATTGCAGTCTGTCATCTCACAGAGATTAAGAATTCCACACCCTGCTCCCCGAAACAAACTCCTCAGGGTGACATTTTGTCCTGGAATTTAGCTTCTCTGGATCTTCTGCTGTCTAAGCAGTCCAAAGCTTATCTCTTTCCATAGTGGATGTGTTCCTGTTCTCATTTTTGGCTTAAAGATACCCATGCATCTGGAGAAATGTAATCCTTATTGGGGCTAAAGGGTGGTAGAGAGCTCTGGGGTTACTTGCATGTCTTCCAGTAGGTGCAGTCACAGTCCAGCAAAGCTACATACCCTTCAGTTCCCTGATTCTTCCTTGCCAACCCTGTTAAGCTCAGAGCTGGAGGCCTTCTCTGGGGGGTGATAAGAGTGTGTCTCCATTACCACGAGCTCCTGCCAAGTTCCTGCTCTGCAAAGAAGCCAGATTTCCAGCTGATGTTTTTGGACTTTTCACCTCCCCGAATCACACCTGGATTATGGACTTTTCCTTCCTCTAACCCGAGGTCAAAACATCATGACTCCTTTGCCTCCTACTTTCTTCCTGTAGATCCACAGATTTATGGATTTCTTTTTGGACATGGTTATGGTGGTAACTTTTCTACTGACCTTGTGTAGTCTGGTAAATAATCTCATTATTTCAGATTTGTTCTTTTTTTTTTTTTTTGTAATTTGTTTTTAGGCTGAGACACCTGGCTTGCGGGATCATAGTTCCCCAATCAGGGTTCGAACCTGGAGCCCTGGGAATGAAAGTGCTGAGTCTTAACCACTGGTGTTTAACTATGTGTGCTAGGTCACTTCAGTCTTGTCTGACTCTTTGTGACCTTATGAACTGTAGCCCACCAGGCTCCTCAGATCCAGGCAAGAATACTGAAGGAAGTTGCCATTTCCCCCTCCAGGGGCTCTTCCCAACCCAGGGACCCAAGCCCCATTTCCTACATTGCAGGCAGATTCGTTACCACTGGACCACCAGGGATTTCCTCTATTCAGACTTTAAGAAAGAATTAGGTCCTAAAATACAGCTCTGTTTTCCTTTCTATCCTTCTTCTAAGGCAAATGTAATCTTTTTCTCGTCAGCAAATCTCAAATATCTGGGGGATAAGGACCCTCTCCATCTTCTCCCCCACCCTCTATAGCTGATCCCCCTGCTTTTTTCATCATCCTTTTCTGGATAATCACATCACAGGCACCTGGAAAAACTCAAGCTTTCTCGATGAGTGTTTCCAAAACAGAGATGAAATAAATGTACACTAGATGCAATCTAGTTGAAACTCAATTCTTCATTAAAAATAATATTCCAAAATTTTCTCTTAAAAATTATATAGTAAAACACACACACACACACACAAATAATAGGTATTTTTTAAGATATGGACCTCTCTACTGCCCATGCAAACTTTGTTGTTGGTTGGAATACAGGTATAGGTGGTATAGGTGATTAGGAAGTGTGGGAAAGGACTTTTCACATCTGTGACATACCACAGACTTGATCATCTGTATAAGTACAGAGGAGCATTCAGCCTCTCTTTGCCCCAAATTGCTGATAGGAGCATCCTGTTCTGCTTTCAGTTCACTTGGTGTTGCTTCAGTCCCTGTTCCCCCACCATTGGGTATCTTCCCTTAGGTGGTAGGGACAGACAAAGGAACAAAGTAGGTCATTAAATAGTTAATCCCACTAGTGGAGTGTAAGTAGAAAAATATGGGAAAGCCCTAAGTTAGTGATTACTGAAGAAAGCAAGTTTGCTTGACTACAAAACCAAGCAGCCTTGCTTAGCAACAAAACCATGCAACAGAAGCATGAGACATGCCCCAAAATAATAAAATAATGGTAGCATGAGACCCACATCCTGCCCAGTGAGCTCAGTAAGTTAATGACCCCTAGGACTTGCTCTCTGCATACATAAAAGCAATCACTTGTGGACCTAGTTTGACCATGTAGGAACAAGAAAACTCCTTTTTAACAGAAGGAGGAATCGATGTTGACAAGAAAACTCCCCTGCTCAAACAGGAGTAATCGATGATGACAAGAAAGACAAAGATCTTCTCCCCCTTCCCACTTTCCTTTGATTATAAAGCTATAGCCCACTAAGTTCTCAGGCATGGCACCTTCTCACCTGCCAGCCTGTAAACCTCACAAGAGTCCTATTCTAATAAATCACTTCTTATCCATCATTTTTCCTCTTGCTGAATTCTTTCTGTGCTGAGACATCAAGGACCGGAGCTCTTTGAAGCCCCCAGAGATGACACCACTGTCTGCACGGCACTGTTCTTCTTCCAGACTTAGATGCTCTAGCCTGCTGGTCATTTTATTCAACCAGCACATGTGAACTAAGTGACCACACTCTTTCAGGTACTGATTTCACATTCTTACTTTTGTGCCATGCCCACCTTCCTCAGTCACCGCTTCCAACAGCAGGACTAGTTAAGGAACTGGTTGAAAGTCACACAACCAAGAATGGACAGAGAAAGGATGCAAAACCCAACCAGAATGTGAGCTGCCATGTGGTCCCAGCCCTGAGGTTTCCTGCATCTACATTAAAAAGACTTTCCTCTCTCCTTCCAGGTCTTTCATTTCTTTATCTAATAAGCTTCCTGGAAGACACTGTAAATAGAAAATAAAATAGAACAAAGTGCCTTAAGCTAGTGGATATTCTAAAAGATAAAATCTGACACATTAATATCTACACAATATCCCTCCCTTTGTCAATGGATTTCAGTCATTACAGAGTAATTATTTTACCGAGGGAAACCCATTTTAGGGGAATGTGTTAATTTGGAAAACATGCCTCCTGAGGAGAGTCCTTCCAGGATCAGGTCAGGATTAGGACAGCTGGGGGAATCATGGTATATTCATCTTGGGAAGGATTACCATCAAAATTCTGTCACTTTCACAATCCACATTAGCAATTTAAAAGGTGAACATTGTTCAAAGCTGCAGACACAATAAGGCCTTGTCTGTGGAGGAAGAATTCTAAACTCTGCCTAAGGAAAGAGAATTCATGAAAATGAGAAAATGTACTTTGAAGAACATAGGAAAACTTGGCAGAGGTGAAAAGTACTTTCTGTGTCCCGATTACAATGTTATTGCCACACTCTGATCATTTGTAAGGGAACATTTTGCCCTGGCAAGTACACTCTGCTCTTGGAGAGGAACCTGTGACCCCAGGATGCTGTGAGTGTGATGGTGGGATCAGGATGCCTGGTTCATGGGAGGCTCATATTAGAACATAACTCTGCCCAGTGTCTCCAGTCTCCATGTTCATCCAGCTGTCGGGCTTGAGGCCAGAGCAAGCAAGGCTGGCGAAGACCACCGCCAGGGGATCTCCACCCCTCAGGCCTCCTCTCCCTGCACCCTCACCACTGCTTGAGTTTGAGCAGTTCAGCTAATTCATCGCCAACCCAGGAGACCACCCCTCCAGCATCACGTATGCTCAGGGGGCACAGAAGTTACAAAGGGTTTTGGTCCTTGTGGAGGTCTTTTTTTTTTTTTTTTTAGTGCTTATTTATTTGGTTGCGCTGGGTTTTAGTCGGGGCACACATGATCTTTGATCTTTGTTGCAGCATACAGGACTATTAGTTATGGCATGAGTGAGGGGTCCTAGTCACTGAAGTCCCAAGGGCTGTTGATCATTAGGGTTCAGGAGTGGGAACTTATGTATACCCGTGGTGGATTCATGTTGATGTATGGCAAAACCGATACAGTATTGTAAAAAAAAAAATTAATTAAAAAAATTTTTTTAATTTTAAAAAAGAAAAAAAAAGAAAGATGACCAGACTTGAAACTAGACCAATATATTAGATTCTTAGGTTTTAAATTCACTTCTTTACCAGAATTAATAAAGTCATTCCAGCTCTCTGGAAATGTTTCCTAAAAAAAAAAAAAAAAAAAACACTGATCAGGGCTCCCCTGGTGATCTAGTGGTTAAGTGTGCGCCAATGCAGGGGCCACGGGTTCGATCCCTGGTCCAGGAAGATCCCACTTGCTTCAGAGCTACTAAGCCAGTTTAGCACAACTATGGAGCCCTAGCTGTAGAGTCCAGAAGCTGCAACTACTGAGACTGTGCTCTGATGCCCGGAAGCCGCAAATGCTGAGCCCGTGAGTCACATCTACTGAAGCCCACACACCTAGAATCCACGCTCCACGAGAGAAGTCACTGCAGTGAGAAGCCCACACATTACAGTGATGGGCAGACCCCTCTCAAAGCAACTAGAGAAAGCCCATTTGCAGAAGCAAAGACCCCAACGCAGCCAAAAATGAGCACATAAATCTTAAAAGAAAATAACCACACACACTGATCAGATAAGAGCAGAGCCGTGTCTAGCATTTCTGACTGGCTTATCCCATTCTTCCTGACTGGAGTTCACCCAGCTAGCCAGAAAAGTCTCTAACCCTGCTCATTCCATCCAGGCCTTTTGCTCTCCAAAGCAGGGACCTTAAAGAAACCGATCACAATTTCATCAACTAAAAGAAAATTTAGAAGTATTGTCAACTAGGAAATTTCACAAACCCTAGTGATGGTAAGACTGCCTTGAGGCTGCCGATTCAATTGGCTGCTAAAATATCCTTGGGTACCTATGCCCACAACACCAAAGAAGGATATAGGATAACTGATGTTTTCTAAACTGCCCTCAAATGAACAAGATAAAGTCCCTTAGTTAAATGTCTTCAAACATTATATTGTCCAATTAAACACAGTATTCAAAACATCATGCGTTGTGTTTTAAAGATAGAAGCAAGGAGCAGGGAGCTGAGAACTGCCATCTGGACATGCAGCTTTAGGTACGATAGGAAAGAACCTTCATATTCTATTACAAGTTAATCACTAAAGGGACATTGCCTATAAGCTCAAAGTATACATAAAGGCACATCTCTGGGAATCCTACCTCCCAGGTAATGAGCATCAAACTAAAATACCTGTGTTTAGTTCACAGAAAACATCCTGATCAGACCCACCTGTGAATGGCTGCCTGCAGAATGAAATTAACAGACTCCTTCTGGGGACTGATCAGAACCAGGAAATGTTTAACTTTACTTTATCCCCTTTTAGTATAAGGGGCTTCCCAGGTGGCTCAGTGGTAAAGAATCCACCTGCCAAGCAGGAGATGCAGGAGACATGGGTTCAATCCCTGGGTCAGGAAGGTCCCTGGAAGGAGAGAATGGCAACCTGCTTCAGTATTCTTGCCTGGGAAAATCCTATGGTCAGATGAGCCTAGCAGACTACACTCCATGGGGTCGCAGAGCTGGACATAACAGAGCATGCATGCATGAACGAATCTTTCAGTATAAAAGAAGCCTGAATTCGAACCCAGGCAAGATGGCTCTTTGGGAAGACAGTCCACCATCTCCTCTGTCTGCTGATTTTCCAAATAAAGTTGCTATTTCTTGCCCCAGTAATTCACTTCTCAATTTATTGGCCTGTTGTATGGTCAGCAGTATGAGCTTGGATTCAGTAACACAGCAAGTTGTTAGTGTTTGTTGATAGCAAGTTGTTTACAGAATAGAAAATGTCTCAGGATTTACATTAGGTTTTTGTTCTCCCCTCCTTGAGCCACCCTAGTGCAGCTCCTTTTTGACCCCAACCTTAAGTAGAAGGAAAAAGAAAAGGAGATGCCAAGAAGAAGGGGGATGGGAGGGGTACCACTTGCTCTTCCTCGTGGCAGTTTTCCTCTATTCTAGCTGAGAGATGAACAATCTGCAAAGATGCATTATGATGGAGAAACTGCCTGGTGAGCACCTGGAAGCGTCGGAGAACTCCCACCCTGTTACCATGAACCCAGAGCTATGGGGCAAGGACACTCCATGCCAAACTGGCCTGCAGCGAGTGAAGGATAAGCCTGAAGAAGTCTGGTCCCCAGAAGGACTCAGGATGTTTTTAAGTCAGGATCTCCCTCTCATCAAGTTCCAGGAAGAAAGCCAAGCTTAATTAACTTTAATTCATGGTGAGAAATCATTCCTTAGAACTGGCTTTCTCTTAAAAACATACTCTCTTGAGCTCATCCTTCAAGCTAGGATGAGTCTTATAATATTAATATTGTTCTGGTTCAACTAAATTCTGCCAGAGTATGTTAGGATCTATTTGTGTCTGTGTGTGGCAATACAATCTTCCTGCTTAGGAAACCAGATCGTATTTACAAATTCATGCATTTCAGGAATTTAAACTTTTGTAGGCTAAATCGACAATCATAATAATTTCAAATGATGCTAATGTGCAAATCTAACGACCTACTACCTGAATTCATTGTTTCAGTTGCTGTACTTTGATAAATATAGTTCTGACACCTACTCCAAATTCCAGTTTTATTTCCCTCATGATAACATTTAACTCAACATCATAAAAGTGTAAGAGTTTTTGTTGCCAAAATTAACCAATGTATTCTATTCCTTTTATAAGGAAACTGATGTAAAGGCAAATAGAATGTCTGGGAATTGCCAAAATAAAGCACCAAAGCAAGTAAACTTTTTCATTGATGATAAATATGATATAAATAAAAGAATCAGTCTGAGTAGAAGAAAAATGAGATTCGGATGCCAAATTTTCAAATCTTTTCTTGTTAGGTGAAAAAGTAATATTTTGTGTACAAACAGCCTTGTCCAACAACCAAATTTGTGTTCATTTTTACAAAAAGATGAATTATCTTTTAGAAATATTCCACAGATGTACAGTCACTCTCAGATATAAGCAGCAGAACTCAATATCTGTGCTTTAGAAATTATGATCTACTCATTGGAAAAGACTCTGATGCTGGGGGGGATTGGGGGCAGGAGAAGAAGGGGACGACCGAGGATGAGATGGCTGGATGGCATCACGGACTCGATGGACGTGAGTCTGAGTGAACTCCGGGAGATGGTGATGAACAGGGAGGCCTGGCGTGCTGTGATTCATGGGGTCGCAAAGAGTCGGACACGACTGAGCGACTGAACTGAACTGAACTGAAAGAGGGTAACTTAGCCTCTAGTGAGATTGATTTCTTAAAATGGCTAAGCTACTGTCATCTAGATATACTTTTTGTTTTCCTTCATCTCTGTAGTAAATTATTTAAAACAGCATATTCCACAGTTTGAATATGGCCCACATTTTAAATTAATTCACCAAAATTTTCACTTAATAGAAATAATTCTATAAATTCATAATATCACTGAAAGTGTGAAACTATACACAAGAATATTTCTCAACTCATTTTCTCCCAGGACAAATTAATCTTTGTATAAAAATATCATACAAATATTTATTTGCAAAGAATTCTAAGCATGTCTTTAGACAACCACATTTATAAACAAACTAGTCGGGCTGTTTAAAAAGACTCTCCGCCAAGTTGGTAATTCTTTCATGTTGTTTTAATTACTTTTATAGAAATGCTTTGTGTATGAAAGACCTACATGATTTTTGACTGGATAGGGAAGTTTCAGTTTTAAAAAGTAAAGTTGTGTTACAGTATTACTACAATTGAGGGCAATTCCTCCAATAGCTAAGCTATTTTCTCTTCCACCAGGACAAATTTTCTAGAAGAGCAAATGGAGCAAATGGGGAAAGAAGGGAGTTTACATCATAAAATCTAAAACCTAGATATTCACCTCTGCCCTCTCTGAATTGCTAAGAGCATTTTCAGGTCAAACAGTAACATATGGTGCCTCCTAGAGGCCTTTGATCCCATGGTACTGATTTTTACATCTCTTAATCTCCTTTTTTGGAGAAGGCAGTGGCACCCCACTCCAGTACTCTTGCCTGGAAAATCCCATGGATGGAGGAGCCTGGAAGGCTGCAGTCCATGGGGTGCTGAGGGTCGAACACGACTGAGCAACTTCACTTTCACTTTTCACTTTCATGCGTTGGAAAAGGAAATGGCAACCCACTCCAGGGTTCTTGCCTGGAGAATCCCAGGAATGGGGGAGCCTGGCGGGCTGCCGTCTATGGGGTCGCACAGAGTCGGACACGACTGAAGTGATTTAGCAGCAGCCATCTCCTTTTCTAGGAGTATGCCCTATGTATTTAAGACCCATGTCACTTTCCTTGCCTCCAACTTATTCTCCATTTGTTCAATGACCTTACAAAAATTATACTAGGCACCCATCCAACCAACATTCCCGCCTATACCCAATTTACATATAAATAGAAATCTGTGCTTTTGTAGGTTTGCTAGACTTACTCTGCTAGGTTTTGACCATGTTGTTTTGTGATGTCAAACAGACTGATGTCTCCACTAAAGAGTATGAATATTTCTGGGATAATTATATGAGGAAGAGGAAAGTCCTCAGAGAGAAAACTGGACCTTGGAAGACAAACCTTAAATTCATTCATTCTTTCATTCAATGAATATTTATTGAGGGCTTACTAGACACCTGGCAGTGTTCTCCAGCCCGAACCATTGTCCAGACTGGAGACTGTAGGAGAGAAAAACGTTTACCTCGATCCTCTTAGGGTTCTTTTAATTGGGCCTGATAATTAAATTAATATAAGACAGCGCAACGGGAGAAAAGCATACAAATTTAGTAGAAATTTTATGTGACATGCGATTCTAACCCAAAGAAATGGCAAAACTTTTTTTTTTTTTTTTTGCATCAGGTTGAACAAAGAGAGGCAGTTGTGGAAATGTGACTAAACCACGTGGGGAGGCTGAAGTAAGATAAGAATTATTTTAGCAAGGTTTATCTATATAGAATTCTCTCCGTTTCAGTTTCTTGTCCTTGAGGATGAGAATGTTACTTTCCTTCTGGTACGGTAAGTCCCCTACACATGAAGCTTCAAGTTAGAAACGTTCAAACGAGTGTTCACATATCCAGTCACGTGAGCTGATTCACATGTCTGCATACACTGCCACCTGTGTGTAGCCTCTGCAAGTGGCTGTGCTGTTGTGCACTTTACCATACAGTACTGTGCAGAGTACAGGGGTACAGCATCCTTACTTCACACCCAGGACGTCCAGAAGCTGGAGTAAAAGCAGTAGCATACAGTTGAATGTGTTAGTTGGACACCTTGGGTAACTTAGAAACAGAATCAGACTTATGAGTATGCTCTTGGAACAGAACTTATTCTTCCATAGGAGACTTACTGTACAGGTAGGACATCTTTCGTATAGAAATGTCATGTCCTAGTTTTAAGAAAAAGAAGGAAGATCAGTGTTTTTCTTGCATCTGCTGTTTTTCAAGCACCTTTGACTTGATATAATCAATATGCTAAAGAAGCATATTTTAGAATGGCATATTTTGAACTCTTTGGAGATCACATATCCAACACCCACTCACTCAGCTTGTCCTTTTGGAAATCTAAAAGGCACCTTCAATTCAATGTGGTCATAACTAAGGGTCTCATATTCTGACTCCCCAACATGCTCTCAAGGTCAGCTGCTAACAACTCTTTTCCAGTTACTCAAAATACCTGATTCCTTCCCTTTTCTCAAACTGCATATTCAATCCATTAAGAAATCCCGTCGTCTCCCTCAGAATAGGAGAAAATAACTGCAAATGAAGCAACTGACTAAGGATTAATCTCCAAAATATATGAGCAGCTCATACATTTCTATATTAGAAAAATCAAATTAAAAAATGTGCAGAAGACCTAAACAGACATTTCTCCCAAGACACACAGATGAATAAACACATGAAAAGATGCTCAATATTGCTCATTATTAGAAAAATACAAATCAAAACTATAATGGCATATCAACTCAAAACTACAATGGGGTATCAACTCACAGCATCAGGAAAAAAAAAACTACAATAAACGCTGGAGAGGATGTGAAGAGGCAATCTTCCTGCACTGTTGACAGAAGCACAGACTGACACAGCCACTATGGAGAACAGTATGGAGCTTCCTTTAAAAGCTAGGAATAAAACTACCCTATGGCCCAGGAATTACATCACTAGGCATATACTCTGAGAAAATCACAAATCAAAATCACAATTCAAAAAAACTGCAGTACTATTTACAATAGCTAGGACATGAAAGAAGCCTAGATTTCCATTAACAGATGAATGGATAAAGAAGATATGATACATATATATATAATAGAATATTCAGTTCATTTCAAGTTCAGTCGTTCAGTCGTGTCCGACTCTGCAACCCCATGAACTGCAGCATGCCATGGCCTCCTTGTCCATGACCAACTCCGGGACTCCACCCAAACCCATGTCCATTGAGTTGGTGATGCCATCCAACCATTGCATCCTCTGTCACCCCCTTCTCCGCCTGCCCTCAATCTTACCCATCATCAGGGTCTTTTCCAATGAGTTAGCTCTTCACATCAGGTGGCCAAAGTATTGGCGTTTCAGCTTCAGCATCAGTCCTTCCAGTGAACACCCAGGACTGATCTCCTTTATGATGGACTGATTGGATCTCCTTGCAGTCCAAAGGACTCTCAAGAGTCTTCTACAACACCACAGTTCAAAAGCATCAATTCTTTGGTGCTCAGCTTTCTTTATAGTCCAACTCTCACATCCATACATGACCACCGGAAAAACCATAGCCTTGACTAGACGGACCTTTGTTGGCAAACTAATGTCTCTGCTTTTTAATATGCTGTCTAGGGTGGTCATAACTTTCCTTCCAAGGAGTAAATGTCTTTTAATCTAATGGCTGCAATCACCATCTGCAGTGATTTTGGAGC
>SJYX01011434.1:193955-211690 GCA_006410675.1 Oreotragus oreotragus
CTCAGCTTTCTTCACAGTCCAACTCTCACATCCATACATGACCACAGGAAAAACCATAGCCTTGACTAGATGGACCTTAGTTGGCAAAGTAATGTCTCTGCTTTTGAATATGCTATCTAGGTTGATCATAACTTTCCTTCCAAGGAGTAAGTGTCTTTTAATTTCATGGCTGCAGTCACCATCTGCAGTGATTTTGGAGCCCCCCAAAATAAAGTCTGACACTATTTCCACTGTTTCCCCATCTATTTCCCATGAAGTGATGGAACCGGGTGCCATGATCTTTGTTTTCTGAATGTTGAGCTTTAAGCCAACTTTTTCACTCTCCACTTTCACTTTCATCAAGGGGCTTTTTAGCTCCTCCTCACTTTCTGCCATAAGGGTGGTGTCATCAGCATATCTGAGGTTATTGATATTTCTCCCGGCAATCTTGATTCCAGCTTGTGTTTCTTCCAGCCCAGCGTTTCTCATGATGTACTCTGCATATAAGTTAAATAAGCAGGGTGACAGTATACAGCCTTGACGTACTCCTTTTCCTATTTGAAACCAAAATTTGAGTCAGTTTTAGTGAGGTGGATGAACCTAGAGCCTGTTATACAGAGTGAAGTAAATCAGAAAGAGAAAAACAAATATTGCATGTTAATGCACATATATGGAATCTGAAAAAATAGTACTGATGATGCCATTTGCAGGGAAGGAGTGGAGACAGAGATGTAGAAAGTGGACATATGGACACAGCTGGGGAGAGGGTAGGACTAACTGAGAGCGTAGCATTGACATATACACGCTATCACGTGAAAACAGATAACTAGTGGGAAACTGTTATATAACACTGGGAGCCCAGCCTGTGATGACTAGAGGGGTAGGCTGGGAGAGGGAAGGGAGGCTCAAGAGGGAGGCATGCGTGCTAAGTTGCTTCAGATATATATAATTATGACTGATTCACGTTGTTATACAGCAGAAACCAACACAACTTTGTAAAACAATTTTCCTCCAATTAAAAAACAGAAAGAGAAATCCCATTGTTTCTGCCTTCAAAATATAAGCAGAGCATGGCCCCTCTCTACTACCTCCACCACTAAGACTCTGGTAGGGTGGACAATTGCACAATAGTCCCAACTGGAAGATTATAACACCCTCCACACAAATTCCTCAGACTTCCCCTTGCTTCCCTATCGTCTACTTTTAACAGTACAGCTCAAAAGATTCTGATAAAATTTAAGGTCGGATCATGCCACACCTCTGTTCAAATCCGTCCAGTGACTGCATTATACTCAAGAAAAGCCTAAGTCCTTACTATGGCCTCTAAGTCTCCCTTGACACTTGCTCCTGGTCACCCTGTCCCTTTCTCCAGCCACTGGTCTCTGCACCCTTCCTCTAATTAGCGATCAGCTTAAGCTCTAGGTGCTGGTTCCTTCCTCTGCCTGGTATACAATCCTCTCCCCCACCAGCATATATTCCCAAGGTCAATTCTTGTACCTCTCTCCAATCTTTCTCAGCTCTACCTTCTCTAGATGTCCTCTCCATATCACTCTATCTTGTAAAGACAGCTCACCGTGAACACACCAGCTCCCTACTGGCATTCCTGATCTTCCTCAACCTAATCCTCTTTTTCCCCATGGCACAGAACTCATCCCACTCAAACTTCCTTATTGTGTTTTGCTCGATGACAGTTTTGTTTTGCTTTTGTCTCTCCAGTGTCCTGACATATCCCAAGCATCTGGCACAGGGTGGGTACTCGATAAACAACTGTTCAGTGAAGGACAAGCAAGACAGATGTGATCTCTGGCAGCAGGAAGGGGACGGTCCACAGGAGTGACAGCTCTTCTCTCTGAGCGTCCTTTTGGGGTTGGGACCTCAATGAGCCTAGTGGGCATGAAGGTGCCGGAGGCCGCCCCCAAGTGGAGCAGGAAGCATTGCCTCTCTGGACGGAAGCTGCTGGACCACAACCTCAAGAGAAAGAAGTTATTCCTCAACCCCTCTAATTTTATTGGCATGTATTTGATAAATAAAATTATATTTAAAGTGTACAACATAGTGATTTGGTATGTGTACACAGTGTGAAAGTCCCCTTCATTAACATATCCCTTACACTCCACATAATTGTCTTTTTTTCTTTTTTTGGTGTGAACACTAAAGTTCTACTGTCTTGGCTCAGCAAATTTTAATTTTTTTTTTTTTTTTAAATCAGCTCACGGGATCTCAGTTCCCTGACCAGAGACTGAACCTACACCCTGGGGGTGGGAGCATAGAGCCTCAAGGACCTCCAGGGAAGGCCTGGCCAATTTTAATTATACAGTAAAGGATTATCAGCTACAGTTACTGTGGTACACATTAGATCCCCAGTTCTTATGTAACTTGTGACTGAAATTTTGTACCTTTTTATTAACCTCTCTCTAGTCCCCTGACCCCATCAGCTGCTAGCAATCACCATTCTACCCTTGATTTCTACAAGTCCAGTTTTTTTTTCAGATTCCACAGATAAGTGATATATCTTGTCTTTCTCTGTCTGGTTTATTTCCCTTAGTGTAAAATGCACAAGGTCCATCCATGTTTCCACAAATGACAGGATTTCCTTCTTTCTCATGGCTGAATAATATTACTACATATATTTAAATATTATATATAATGGAATTCCTTTATATATAAGATATAATTATATATTATATGTATAATTTCCATTATTATATATAATGGAATGATAATAGAATGATTATATATAATGTAATGATATATACATATCACATTTTCATCAGTTGATGGATACTTAGGTTATTTTCATAGCTCAGCTACTATGAAAAACATTGCAATCAACATGGGAGTGCAGATATTTCTTCCAGGTAATGACTTCATTTCCTTTGGGTATACACCCAGAAGTGAAATGCTGCATCACATGGTAGATCTATTTTTAGTTTTTTGAGGAACTCGTATACTGTTTTTCCCACAGTGGCTATACCAGTTTATATGTTCACCAACAGTGCACAAAATTTTCCTTTTCTCCACATCCTCGCCAACCGTTTCATTTCTTAACTTTTTGGTAATAGCCATTCGAACCGTCATGAGGTCTTATCTCACTGTGGCTTCGATTTGCACTTCTCAGATGATGAGTGATGCTGAGCACCTTTCCATGCACCTGGTGGCCATTTGGATGCCTTCTTTGGGAAAATGTCTATTCAGACCCTATGCTTGAATTCAAGACCCTAAGTTGTCATCTCGGTAATGTTGCCAGGAATTATTCCTTATATGCCAAATCACTTAGTTTTATATTCCTGTGTCTGTTTCCTTTCTGATAGTCATAAGTTGTTAATAAAATGTTATTCGAAATTCCTGCTTGCATTTAGCTCTGCTCTGAAAATTTACCAGAAATTGTGTGTCCACATTTGAGGCCAGTCCCAACAAGGAGGCTTCATTCACTCCAGTGATTTTCTAGGGAAGAGCTATTCAATAAGGCGAACCATCTGAGACAATCTAGGAGAGGTCTTTTGGGTCAGGATCACCTTCCAAGTGCCTGAGGCCCCTCACTGACATCTAGTGACTTCACTGACTCAGCTAGACTCCCTGCCCTGTGTGCTGTCCTCTTCAGGGAGTCCGCATTTGGTGCTTGGCATGACAATGAAAATTAATAGTCTGGGAATTTCTAGAGGAAAGGAAAACTAGTTGATTCAATTGTTTCCTGATGATAAGAAATCTTAGTAGAAGTAGAATTAACTTTTTAAAGTCCACAGTGATGTCATTTAACAAAATATTCATGTTCTAAAGAAATAATGACCATTCTCTGTGCCCAAATAATATATTCATTTTCTTAAATTGTCTCATTTACTTTACAGACCCTTCAAAAGCTAGCACAATGTCTGGGCCATGTATTGAGCAACATGGATGCTCAATACATACAAACAATCCAACATCCTGTCAGCCAACAAAGTCAGAATACAGAGCTCACACTATTTCCTTTCTCTCTTTATACCCATAACTATTGGCATGTGTCACCATTAGACATTTAATCCCCCCAAAAGACAAACCATTTTCTCCCAATTAGTTAACTGGGCCCATGACACTGTAATAATACTACAAGGAACATTTACTTCCCAGGAGTGAAATTTAGTAGTTTTTGCCATTTTCCTTTAATGTCCAAGTTTGGACTTCCCTGGAAATTAATTCAGTTATGGGGTACTGTAGAACTGTGCTTGGTAGCATCCAGGACAAGCCTGTAACTCTCCACCAAGATTTAAACTACACCAACTTGTTTCATGCTGCTCCCAGGTCATCCTTCCACAGCTGTCTTAAAAGGAAGAGGCACTGACCTGAGCATCAATTCAAAGTTCTAATAAACGAAGGCATGTAGAATGCAATCTCCCTCATATATTTTATTTTTAACAGTTATTTCAGCAGAGCAAGTCCAAGGTTTCCTTTTATTAAGGACTTTGTGCCATAGACTTCTTCAACACTTTGGTGAAACCAAGAGATAAATGCAAGAAATAAAAAACATAGAATTACAAAATAAATCAATTATTATTATTATTGACATTCCATGGGCCAATACAGGACTTTTTATTCTCTAAAATTTAAATCTGTGATTGAAATCTTAACCAGTCGTAGTATTAATTACTGTGATTTAATATACCTACATTTACTTGGAACTTACTCCTCGGAAGAAAAGTTATGACCAACCTAGATAGCATATTCAAAAGCAGAGATATTACTTTGCCGACTAAGGTCTGGCTAGTCAAGGCTATGGTTTTTCTAGTGGTCATGTATGGATGTGAGAGTTGGACTGTGAAGAAAGCTGAGTGCTGAAGAATTGATGCTTTTGAACTGTGGTGCTGGAGAAGACTCTTGAGAGCCCCTTGGACTGCAAGGAGATCCAACCAGTCCATTCTGAAGGAGATCAGCCCTGGGATTTCTTTGGAAGGAATGATGCTAAAGCTGAAACTCCAATACTTTGGCCACCTCATGCGAAGAGTTGACTCCTTGGAAAAGACTCTGATGCTGGGAGGGATTGGGGGCAGGAGGAGAAGGGGATGACAGAGGATGAGATGGCACTTGCCCCTTTCACGTAGCTATATGGACTGTATCAATGAATAAATGAAAGTCTGTCTTTTTGCTCTGCTTATCCCAGCCAAGTATAACCAGTGAAAAGATCCTTCTTGGTCTTACTCTACTGGAGGATGAAGATGGTGCTCTGCAACCTAACAAAGATTGAATCTGGTGATTGCTCTATAGACTTCTCATCTGCTTACAATTTACCGAGGTCTGGGAGTCCCTATCTGTGTTGGAGTTAACAGCAGAAGAGCAAAATGAATTAATATTATTAACTTAAAATTTGTTACTAGTATGGCTATCATTACTGAGTTCATCTGTTGATTAATCATAAATATTTTACCAGTGGGACATGCCCTAATTTCAAATTTTATTGATAGCATGTATAGCTCACGCACAGGTATTTGTGCATGCATATGCCATAGGGTTTATTCAACAAATATTTATTAAGTGCCTATTCTGTATCACAAACTTGTATAAACTAAAAGTATGTTGATATGTTCCAGCCCGGTTAAGCTTCTGACACCTCCCAGCTTTAATTCTATCCAAGTGCAAAATTTCTAGCAATGAACAGCTTCTGTTTTCAATTGGCTTTCAACATGTTACAGTGATACTCTCAAAACAATCATCAAAATCTCACTTTTAGAAAATTGGAAAGGGTATGAAAACACATCAGCCCAAGGGCAAAATCATTCAGCAATTTAAAAGTGAAAGCAGAAATGTGCTAGGGAAAGTCATCTTTTACCTTGCGCTCTGGTTTTCCCTCTGAAGAGAGGAGTATGTGTAGTTAACTTTTATGAAAGGCCATTTCCATCTTGTTTTCCAAATAAAAGATGTGCTAATTAGGCCTGGAAGTCAAGGATTTAACCAAAAGGGATAAGATGAGGCTATTTCCAATTAGCATTTTGTTTGGTTGATATCACAGCTTTAAAATGTGAGGAACACAAAATACCCAAGTGAATTTCATAACTTCCAAGGCCATTTCAGAGGTTCTTCGAGCAGAGGTGTGTGCATGCTCAGACGCTAAGTCATGTCTGACTCTTGGGACCCAGTGGATTGTAACCCGCCAGGCTCCTCTGTCCATGGGATTCTCCAGGCAAGAATACTGGAGTGGGTTGCCGTGCCCTCCTCCAGGGGATCTTCCTGACCCAGGGATCAAACCTGAGTCCCCTCAGACTCTGCATTGGTAGGCAGATTCGTTACCACTTGAGCCACCTAGGAAGCCCCTTGAGCAGAGGTAAAACTAGACAATGCCCCAAATATGTGCATTAACAAGGCAGACCTTTGCAGAGTAACAACAAGTCTTTTCCAATCAAACCAAAGCCAGTAATTCACTTTCTGGAAAGATAACTGAAGCAAGCAGCTATTTGTTGCTTGGAATCGCTTTAAATTATTTTAGAAAACGTCAGAAAGTAAATTACATTCTCCTTCTTGCATGTATTTTTCCAGTTCCTTTTCAAAACAAAATGTTCATTTAGGGCCATGACAGCGAAAATAGAAATGTCTTTGGCATAAACTTAGCTTACTAGCCTGCAGGCAAAATAGAAAATTGTTGTTAAATTGGAGTGGACCAGAAAACGGATGATAAAACTTGTTCATGAAACTTCAGCTAATAACAAACATTTGTCCTATGGCACGTACTGTAAGTAACAACACATGACAAAGGCTGGATGTGTCACTGTCCTGAACAGTGGGTTTTGGTGTCTGTAAAGGCAATAAGTCAAGTTCACTTTGCCCTTCACTTGTGACTTCCTCCAAAACTCTTAGGATTAAAAAATGCCCTTTTTTAAATTCGGAAATACTTGGGATGATAATTCTCTGGTGTTTTGGTCATAATTACTTTTCCTTTAAAATTTTACAAGCAGCATGGGAGGTTGTGTTGCTTGTCATGACTGAGCACTAATCTCAGGTTCTGTTTTCTGCTTCACCAGCATTTACTGTTTCCTAAGAGCTAAGCCATTTATTCATTTTGCCTCCGTTTCTCTTTCACTCAGTGCTCAGAAAGGGAAAGGAAGCAGTTTTGAAAAAAGGCGGGTAGTTGCTAGGTGAAGAGATGGTGTCGATGGCTAGCTCAATTAGTTCTTCCTGCTGCCAACTGAAAATTGTCGCCTGTCTACAAGAATGAATTCACTAGCCACTGTAGTCCCTGACTTTCAACACCTCCTAAAAGGAGTTCAGGGTGGAGATCAGGGATGAGACTCTCTGTGCCCTGGGAAAAACTGGCAGAACACGTCTTCAGATAGTTAAATAATTGCATGAGATTTTATGAGCTCAGTTTCTTGTATTTGCCCTTATCTAGAAAAGCACTGTAATCATAAATGGTGACATCTGCTCCTCATGACTAGCAGCGACCGTCTGCCAAAATGTGTGCTCAACTGCACGTATCATCCTTCAACAAAATCACATGTGTACGGACCTCCCCCCTGCCTCTTTGGGGCAGTCTCTCAGAGCCGTCTGAGAGGCTGTCTCCCAGGCTGTAGTCCTCATCCGGCTCCAAACAAAACTTAACTCACAACTCTCAGGTTGCCTTTTTTATTTTTCATTTTTGCACTCAACACTGATTTTTGGCTTTATTTACCATATTTTTCTTTTTGTTTGATTCTTCCTAATTTTTATTGGAGTATAGTTGCTTTACAAGCTTGCACGAGTTTCTTGTTGTTCGGTCACCAAGTTGCATCCGACTGTTCGTGACCCCATGGACTGCAGCACGCCAGGCTTCCCCTGTGTTAGTTCCTACTGTACTGTAAAGTGACTCAGCTATGCATATACATATAGCCCCTCTTTGGGGGATTTTATTCCCACTTGGGTCATCACGGAGCATCGAGTCAAGAGTTTTCTGTGCTATATAGATTCTCACGAGTTATCTTTTTTTAATTTAAAAATCTGTTTATTTTTAATTGAAGGACAATTGCTTTACAATATTGTGTTGGTTTCTGCCATATATCAACTTGTATCAGCGATAGGCATACACATGTCCCCTGATCTTGAACCTCCCTCCCACTTCGCATCCCTCTAGGTTATCACNGTTATCTTTTTTTAATTTAAAAATCTGTTTATTTTTAATTGAAGGACAATTGCTTTACAATATTGTGTTGGTTTCTGCCATATATCAACTTGTATCAGCGATAGGCATACACATGTCCCCTGATCTTGAACCTCCCTCCCACTTCGCATCCCTCTAGGTTATCACAGAGCACCACTGAATCTTTTGAGCTCCCTGAGTCATACGGAAAGTTCCCACTGGCTATCTATTTTACATATGGAAGTGAATGTTTCCATGCTATGCTCTCAATTCACTAGTTATCTATTTTATGCATAGTATCAATGGTGTATATATGTCAGTCCCAATCTCCCAATTTCTCCCACCACCCCCCTTTCCTCCTTGGTCTCCATACGTTTGTTCTCTATGTCTTTCTAATCATTTATACTAACTTTTTCAGATTCCACACATGTGTTAATAGATGATATTTGGTTTTGTCTTTCTGACTTACTTCACTCTCTGTGACAAAAAGGTGGTATTTTGCCTTTTTTTTATATACCACCTAGAGACGGTCATACAGAGTCCCTTTGACAGCAAGGAGCTCAAACCAGTCAATCTTAAAGGAAATCAACCCTGGATACTCTTTGGAAAGACTGATGCTGAAACTGATGCTCCAATACTTTGGCCACCTGATGCACATAGTCAGCTCACTGGAAAAGACCCTGATGCTGGGAAAGATTGAAGGCAGAAGGAGAAGAGGGTGACAGAGGATGGGATGGTTGCACCGCATCACCAATTCAGTAGACAAGACCTTGGGCAAATTCCAGGAGATGGTGAGGGACAAGGAAGCCTGGTGTGTTGCAGTCCATGGGGTCACGAAGAGTCAGACACGATTTGGAGACTGAACAACAGCAGGTGGTATTTTACCATATTTTCTTGAATTTAAGACATCATTGAGAGAGTCACCATTTTATGCAGCAATACAAAAAAAGAGTATACAGTCCCAATCAATCTATGACACAATAATGTTGGTTCTACTTGCAGCCTGGGTGGGCCACACAGTTTGCTTTGGCCAGAAATTTCTTTCATCTCTTCCAAATTATTTGACATTTTCTCTTGCCTCCTATTGCACTGTTTGGCCTGTAACGGGAATACTTTTGCACTTATCTCAGTAACAAAATGTAACAAAGCCTCCTAGACCTGTAAGATTTTCCCCTCCTTAGTCTCCTTAAGAGTTTGGCTGCTCTTTCCAAGAAAAGAAGGGATTGCAGTCATTCCTCCCACAAAAAAANTTCTCAGATGATGAGTGATGCTGAGCACCTTTCCATGCACCTGGTGGCCATTTGGATGCCTTCTTTGGGAAAATGTCTATTCAGACCCTATGCTTGAATTCAAGACCCTAAGTTGTCATCTCGGTAATGTCGCCAGGAATTATTCCTTATATGCCAAATCACTTAGTTTTATATTCCTGTGTCTGTTTCCTTTCTGATAGTCATAAGTTGTTAATAAAATGTTATTCGAAATTCCTGCTTGCATTTAGCTCTGCTCTGAAAATTTACCAGAAATTGTGTGTCCACATTTGAGGCCAGTCCCAACAAGGAGGCTTCATTCACTCCAGTGATTTTCTAGGGAAGAGCTATTCAATAAGGCGAACCATCTGAGACAATCTAGGAGAGGTCTTTTGGGTCAGGATCACCTTCCAAGTGCCTGAGGCCCCTCACTGACATCTAGTGACTTCACTGACTCAGCTAGACTCCCTGCCCTGTGTGCTGTCCTCTTCAGGGAGTCCGCATTTGGTGCTTGGCATGACAATGAAAATTAATAGTCTGGGAATTTCTAGAGGAAAGGAAAACTAGTTGATTCAATTGTTTCCTGATGATAAGAAATCTTAGTAGAAGTAGAATTAACTTTTTAAAGTCCACAGTGATGTCATTTAACAAAATATTCATGTTCTAAAGAAATAATGACCATTCTCTGTGCCCAAATAATATATTCATTTTCTTAAATTGTCTCATTTACTTTACAGACCCTTCAAAAGCTAGCACAATGTCTGGGCCATGTATTGAGCAACATGGATGCTCAATACATACAAACAATCCAACATCCTGTCAGCCAACAAAGTCAGAATACAGAGCTCACACTATTTCCTTTCTCTCTTTATACCCATAACTATTGGCATGTGTCACCATTAGACATTTAATCCCCTCAAAAGACAAACCATTTTCTCCCAATTAGTTAACTGGGCCCATGACACTGTAATAATACTACAAGGAACATTTACTTCCCAGGAGTGAAATTTAGTAGTTTTTGCCATTTTCCTTTAATGTCCAAGTTTGGACTTCCCTGGAAATTAATTCAGTTATGGGGTACTGTAGAACTGTGCTTGGTAGCATCCAGGACAAGCCTGTAACTCTCCACCAAGATTTAAACTACACCAACTTGTTTCATGCTGCTCCCAGGTCATCCTTCCACAGCTGTCTTAAAAGGAAGAGGCACTGACCTGAGCATCAATTCAAAGTTCTAATAAACGAAGGCATGTAGAATGCAATCTCCCTCATATATTTTATTTTTAACAGTTATTTCAGCAGAGCAAGTCCAAGGTTTCCTTTTATTAAGGACTTTGTGCCATAGACTTCTTCAACACTTTGGTGAAACCAAGAGATAAATGCAAGAAATAAAAAACATAGAATTACAAAATAAATCAATTATTATTATTATTGACATTCCATGGGCCAATACAGGACTTTTTATTCTCTAAAATTTAAATCTGTGATTGAAATCTTAACCAGTCGTAGTATTAATTACTNCAAAGTTCTAATAAACGAAGGCATGTAGAATGCAATCTCCCTCATATATTTTATTTTTAACAGTTATTTCAGCAGAGCAAGTCCAAGGTTTCCTTTTATTAAGGACTTTGTGCCATAGACTTCTTCAACACTTTGGTGAAACCAAGAGATAAATGCAAGAAATAAAAAACATAGAATTACAAAATAAATCAATTATTATTATTATTGACATTCCATGGGCCAATACAGGACTTTTTATTCTCTAAAATTTAAATCTGTGATTGAAATCTTAACCAGTCGTAGTATTAATTACTGTGATTTAATATACCTACATTTACTTGGAACTTACTCCTCGGAAGAAAAGTTATGACCAACCTAGATAGCATATTCAAAAGCAGAGATATTACTTTGCCGACTAAGGTCTGGCTAGTCAAGGCTATGGTTTTTCTAGTGGTCATGTATGGATGTGAGAGTTGGACTGTGAAGAAAGCTGAGTGCTGAAGAATTGATGCTTTTGAACTGTGGTGCTGGAGAAGACTCTTGAGAGCCCCTTGGACTGCAAGGAGATCCAACCAGTCCATTCTGAAGGAGATCAGCCCTGGGATTTCTTTGGAAGGAATGATGCTAAAGCTGAAACTCCAATACTTTGGCCACCTCATGCGAAGAGTTGACTCCTTGGAAAAGACTCTGATGCTGGGAGGGATTGGGGGCAGGAGGAGAAGGGGATGACAGAGGATGAGATGGCACTTGCCCCTTTCACGTAGCTATATGGACTGTATCAATGAATAAATGAAAGTCTGTCTTTTTGCTCTGCTTATCCCAGCCAAGTATAACCAGTGAAAAGATCCTTCTTGGTCTTACTCTACTGGAGGATGAAGATGGTGCTCTGCAACCTAACAAAGATTGAATCTGGTGATTGCTCTATAGACTTCTCATCTGCTTACAATTTACCGAGGTCTGGGAGTCCCTATCTGTGTTGGAGTTAACAGCAGAAGAGCAAAATGAATTAATATTATTAACTTAAAATTTGTTACTAGTATGGCTATCATTACTGAGTTCATCTGTTGATTAATCATAAATATTTTACCAGTGGGACATGCCCTAATTTCAAATTTTATTGATAGCATGTATAGCTCACGCACAGGTATTTGTGCATGCATATGCCATAGGGTTTATTCAACAAATATTTATTAAGTGCCTATTCTGTATCACAAACTTGTATAAACTAAAAGTATGTTGATATGTTCCAGCCCGGTTAAGCTTCTGACACCTCCCAGCTTTAATTCTATCCAAGTGCAAAATTTCTAGCAATGAACAGCTTCTGTTTTCAATTGGCTTTCAACATGTTACAGTGATACTCTCAAAACAATCATCAAAATCTCACTTTTAGAAAATTGGAAAGGGTATGAAAACACATCAGCCCAAGGGCAAAATCATTCAGCAATTTAAAAGTGAAAGCAGAAATGTGCTAGGGAAAGTCATCTTTTACCTTGCGCTCTGGTTTTCCCTCTGAAGAGAGGAGTATGTGTAGTTAACTTTTATGAAAGGCCATTTCCATCTTGTTTTCCAAATAAAAGATGTGCTAATTAGGCCTGGAAGTCAAGGATTTAACCAAAAGGGATAAGATGAGGCTATTTCCAATTAGCATTTTGTTTGGTTGATATCACAGCTTTAAAATGTGAGGAACACAAAATACCCAAGTGAATTTCATAACTTCCAAGGCCATTTCAGAGGTTCTTCGAGCAGAGGTGTGTGCATGCTCAGACGCTAAGTCATGTCTGACTCTTGGGACCCAGTGGATTGTAACCCGCCAGGCTCCTCTGTCCATGGGATTCTCCAGGCAAGAATACTGGAGTGGGTTGCCGTGCCCTCCTCCAGGGGATCTTCCTGACCCAGGGATCAAACCTGAGTCCCCTCAGACTCTGCATTGGTAGGCAGATTCGTTACCACTTGAGCCACCTAGGAAGCCCCTTGAGCAGAGGTAAAACTAGACAATGCCCCAAATATGTGCATTAACAAGGCAGACCTTTGCAGAGTAACAACAAGTCTTTTCCAATCAAACCAAAGCCAGTAATTCACTTTCTGGAAAGATAACTGAAGCAAGCAGCTATTTGTTGCTTGGAATCGCTTTAAATTATTTTAGAAAACGTCAGAAAGTAAATTACATTCTCCTTCTTGCATGTATTTTTCCAGTTCCTTTTCAAAACAAAATGTTCATTTAGGGCCATGACAGCGAAAATAGAAATGTCTTTGGCATAAACTTAGCTTACTAGCCTGCAGGCAAAATAGAAAATTGTTGTTAAATTGGAGTGGACCAGAAAACGGATGATAAAACTTGTTCATGAAACTTCAGCTAATAACAAACATTTGTCCTATGGCACGTACTGTAAGTAACAACACATGACAAAGGCTGGATGTGTCACTGTCCTGAACAGTGGGTTTTGGTGTCTGTAAAGGCAATAAGTCAAGTTCACTTTGCCCTTCACTTGTGACTTCCTCCAAAACTCTTAGGATTAAAAAATGCCCTTTTTTAAATTCGGAAATACTTGGGATGATAATTCTCTGGTGTTTTGGTCATAATTACTTTTCCTTTAAAATTTTACAAGCAGCATGGGAGGTTGTGTTGCTTGTCATGACTGAGCACTAATCTCAGGTTCTGTTTTCTGCTTCACCAGCATTTACTGTTTCCTAAGAGCTAAGCCATTTATTCATTTTGCCTCCGTTTCTCTTTCACTCAGTGCTCAGAAAGGGAAAGGAAGCAGTTTTGAAAAAAGGCGGGTAGTTGCTAGGTGAAGAGATGGTGTCGATGGCTAGCTCAATTAGTTCTTCCTGCTGCCAACTGAAAATTGTCGCCTGTCTACAAGAATGAATTCACTAGCCACTGTAGTCCCTGACTTTCAACACCTCCTAAAAGGAGTTCAGGGTGGAGATCAGGGATGAGACTCTCTGTGCCCTGGGAAAAACTGGCAGAACACGTCTTCAGATAGTTAAATAATTGCATGAGATTTTATGAGCTCAGTTTCTTGTATTTGCCCTTATCTAGAAAAGCACTGTAATCATAAATGGTGACATCTGCTCCTCATGACTAGCAGCGACCGTCTGCCAAAATGTGTGCTCAACTGCACGTATCATCCTTCAACAAAATCACATGTGTACGGACCTCCCCCCTGCCTCTTTGGGGCAGTCTCTCAGAGCCGTCTGAGAGGCTGTCTCCCAGGCTGTAGTCCTCATCCGGCTCCAAACAAAACTTAACTCACAACTCTCAGGTTGCCTTTTTTATTTTTCATTTTTGCACTCAACACTGATTTTTGGCTTTATTTACCATATTTTTCTTTTTGTTTGATTCTTCCTAATTTTTATTGGAGTATAGTTGCTTTACAAGCTTGCACGAGTTTCTTGTTGTTCGGTCACCAAGTTGCATCCGACTGTTCGTGACCCCATGGACTGCAGCACGCCAGGCTTCCCCTGTGTTAGTTCCTACTGTACTGTAAAGTGACTCAGCTATGCATATACATATAGCCCCTCTTTGGGGGATTTTATTCCCACTTGGGTCATCACGGAGCATCGAGTCAAGAGTTTTCTGTGCTATATAGATTCTCACGGGTTATCTTTTTTTAATTTAAAAATCTGTTTATTTTTAATTGAAGGACAATTGCTTTACAATATTGTGTTGGTTTCTGCCATATATCAACTTGTATCAGCGATAGGCATACACATGTCCCCTGATCTTGAACCTCCCTCCCACTTCGCATCCCTCTAGGTTATCACAGAGCACCACTGAATCTTTTGAGCTCCCTGAGTCATACGGAAAGTTCCCACTGGCTATCTATTTTACATATGGAAGTGAATGTTTCCATGCTATGCTCTCAATTCACTAGTTATCTATTTTATGCATAGTATCAATGGTGTATATATGTCAGTCCCAATCTCCCAATTTCTCCCACCACCCCCCTTTCCTCCTTGGTCTCCATACGTTTGTTCTCTATGTCTTTCTAATCATTTATACTAACTTTTTCAGATTCCACACATGTGTTAATAGATGATATTTGGTTTTGTCTTTCTGACTTACTTCACTCTCTGTGACAAAAAGGTGGTATTTTGCCTTTTTTTTATATACCACCTAGAGACGGTCATACAGAGTCCCTTTGACAGCAAGGAGCTCAAACCAGTCAATCTTAAAGGAAATCAACCCTGGATACTCTTTGGAAAGACTGATGCTGAAACTGACGCTCCAATACTTTGGCCACCTGATGCACATAGTCAGCTCACTGGAAAAGACCCTGATGCTGGGAAAGATTGAAGGCAGAAGGAGAAGAGGGTGACAGAGGATGGGATGGTTGCACCGCATCACCAATTCAGTAGACAAGACCTTGGGCAAATTCCAGGAGATGGTGAGGGACAAGGAAGCCTGGTGTGTTGCAGTCCATGGGGTCACGAAGAGTCAGACACGATTTGGAGACTGAACAACAGCAGGTGGTATTTTACCATATTTTCTTGAATTTAAGACATCATTGAGAGAGTCACCATTTTATGCAGCAATACAAAAAAAGAGTATACAGTCCCAATCAATCTATGACACAATAATGTTGGTTCTACTTGCAGCCTGGGTGGGCCACACAGTTTGCTTTGGCCAGAAATTTCTTTCATCTCTTCCAAATTATTTGACATTTTCTCTTGCCTCCTATTGCACTGTTTGGCCTGTAACGGGAATACTTTTGCACTTATCTCAGTAACAAAATGTAACAAAGCCTCCTAGACCTGTAAGATTTTCCCCTCCTTAGTCTCCTTAAGAGTTTGGCTGCTCTTTCCAAGAAAAGAAGGGATTGCAGTCATTCCTCCCACAAAAAAACATTGGCTTCAACTAGTATCGAATTCATGGCCAGCTGCTGTCTTTCTGCACAGACGGTCACTTTTCACGGCAAGGCTGAATAACAGGCTTCTTGTTGAAGATGTTTGAAATTGAAATAACAATTACACTCACCAATCTCAGTCGACACAGCAGCAGAAACAGTGATGACGACATCTGCAGGCACTGGCCTCTCCACCGGGACTGCTGCCTGGCTGACGGCAATTCTACAGTGACTCTCGATTTCAGCACTGGTCACATAGGAGGGAAAATGCGCATCTTAGAATTAGCAGCACACAGTATTATCTCTTCACACATTGTACAAGGGTAGCAGACTCAAATGTCCATAAAACCATATACATTATGTACATTAGACCAATTCTTTTATGCCAACTATTTCTTGCCTCTCATTTATGTCTTCTAAAATTATTTTATTGTACTTTATTTGTACATCTCTAGGCTTTTTGTCCAAAAAAACTTTTTGTAGAAAATCATTCAGAAAAAAGTACCCAAAACAACCTGGAAACATTGTTTTGAAAAGTTTGCTGTCTCATTTTTAATAAAGATGTGGATACTGTCTACCATAAAGAAAGAACCAGGCTACACACCAGGGATGATACAAACTGAAGAATACATGTCCCATCCACAGGGGGCAGCAGCTACACAGCTCAGATCAAAAGTTACCCTGTCAGCAGTCCTTAAGGCTTTGGACACAGAGTTGCCCAATCTTTTGATTTCTTTTTGAGACACTGGGAAACTGGATTTTTATGTTAAATCTCTTAATTTTTAAGTTTTGGCAATTATTTCAAAACACCATACAGGCCACACAGGGCAAACCTGTGTGCTATATTTGGTTCACAGTTCATTAATTTGTGGTCCCTGCAAGATAACCTAACAGGTCAGTCACGTTATACACATGGTTATTTATCCTGCAGGTTGATTCAGCCAAAACCCTCTCACTATGAATGACAAGGTGATATTACAGTAACATCTTTGCCAGTGAAGCATCAGGGCATGTTAGGTACCAGTAGGAATACTGAACCAGAAAATCTTTCCTTTTTGAATATTTTTCTCATAATTGTGTATGTGTCACCAAATCAACTTACCAGAAGAATTTCAAGTTTTGCAACTGGGAATGAGCAGGAAAGTAAAAATTATTTTTTCAGTCCCGTGTAATTCTTTAAGAATGAGAATGCCTGCTCTGGGACCTGGTCTTGCTCAGGGTCTTGCTGAGCCAGAGGACATGCAGTGAGGCGCCTCCCAGCTCTCCTGGGGCTGTGGGAGGAGGAGGCACAGAGGCTGGGGCCCAGAGTAACCAGAAGCAGAGGGTATGGCTGACTACCAGGGATTGCCCTTCTCAGCACCCCTGCACACTGGGTTTAGAAAAGAAAGCTTTTTCTTTCTCTCTCTCTTTTCTCTCAAAGAAGGGTGATAGAAGAATCAATGGAAGAGCCGTTTATACTATGGTTCAGCCCAATTCATTCATCTCTGCTTTAAAGGCTTTGAGTCAGCCAAAACACTGAGTCCTGAATATATTTGCTTTCATGATGGAATTCAAGGCCAGAAATCCTTCATGGCTTCTTGATTTTCTAGGACTCAATTTTTCCATCTGTAAATAAGTAGACAGATGAAACAAGTATTTTTCAATCTGTGTTCTTTGAAGTGAAGTGTTAGTCGCTCAGCCATGTCTGACTCTGCGATCCCATGGACTGTAGCCCACCGAGCTCCTGTGTCCGTATATATATAATTTACTGATTTTTGGTTGCACTGGGCCTTTGTTGCTGTGTGTGGGCTTTCTCCAGCTGTAACGTGAAGGCTTCTCATTGTGGTATCTTCTCTTATTGCAGAGCACAAGCTCTAGGTGTGGGGCTCACTAGCTGTGGTATGCAGGCTTAGTTGCCCCATGGCATGTGAGATCTTCCTGGACCAAGGTTTGAACTCGTCTCCGCTGTGTTGGCATGCAGACTCTCATATCATACCCCCAGGGAAGTCCTAATCTGTATTCTGAGAAGCTTTAGGGATTCAGATACTGTGCTTAAGGATCTGGTTTCATATAATTTGCATTTGGTCATAAAGGTAAGGCTTCATT
>SJYX01011435.1:0-31727 GCA_006410675.1 Oreotragus oreotragus
CCCTTAAATCTACTTCTCATTTCCACTGCATAATTATAAGGGATTTGATTTAGGTCATACCTGAGTGGTCTAGTGGTTTTCCCTCCTTTCTTCAATTTAAATCTGATTTTGGAAATAAGGAGTTCATGATCTGAGCCAGAGTCAGCTCCTAGTCTTGTTTTTGTTGACTATATAGAGCTTCTCCATCTTTGGCTGGAAATAATATAATCAATATGATTTCAGTGTTGACCATCTGGTGATGTCCAATGGATCTAAATGTATTTACTTCTCAATTCAAGCTAAATTTATGACTGTTAATTTATATAGTTTGCTAAAAAATATTAACCATTTTAGATTTCTTTAGAGGGATACCAGAGGCTTTTCTTGCATATAACAGTGATGAGTGACTAGTCAGCAGCCTGTTACAAGTAGATTTTAATTTCAAAATAGACTAATAAGAGTTGACTGGTAGTGCCTGTGCATTTTCTTGAGTGATAATCAGTATAGAATTACTCGTCAGTAGAGGCTTATGTCATAAGCTGACTGTCTAAATGATGAATATATAATGAAATTAAACAGAATTGAGACAGATGGTTCTAACTTTTGATAAATGTGCATATCTTCATAATTAGATAATAAGTCCACTTCCTGGAAGATCAGTTGGGACATAATAACTTTAAAAACTAAATCATTTCATTGTTTAGCATTTTTAAGGCATGGTCAAAAGGGAAATTTTATTTTAATTTACTTAAAATATTGTTTATTGTCTTGCTAAACACTTGATTAAACATGGAAAAGCAGATATTGTCATTTTGTATCCTTCTCATATAAAATTATTTATTTTGTTATACAGACTTTAGAAAACCATTTCAAAACAAAATCTTGTTGACTGATGTTTTCTCCTGGGTAAAAAAGAGCAAATAAAGCAGTTAAAGTATGCTAAGTCAAATACCAGTCATTAATGTGACAGAATATATGAATCACATTACAAAATTTATCTGAAATTTATTATTTCCTTTATACAAATTTATGAAGTAAGAACAGCTCAGTATACTTGTTTTTCTGGGAAGAGTCTTGATATATGATATATTTGTATTTTCTTTTTTATTCTTATTAAGCAATTTAATATAAAATACACACACAATAAATGACAAGCTAAGTCAAATACTAGTCATTAATGTGACAGAATATATGAATCACATTACAAAATTTATCTGAAATTTATTATTTCCTTTATACAAATTTATGAAGTAAGAACAGCTCAGTATACTTGTTTTTCTGGGAAGAGTCTTGATATATGATATATTTGTATTTTCTTTTTTATTCTTATTAAGCAATTTAATATAAAATACACACACAATAAATGACAATAAAACTTTCAAAACAGTTTGAATTAGGACTGACAGTAGCAAGATAAGTGAATAAGACATACCTAGTCCAAATCTCCACCTCAAGAAATATTTGGCATTCATCCATGGACAAAAGGGACTTGGTGGCTGATGTGGAATCTAGCACCACACTTCAGTGAATCCCGGCAGAAATCTCACATAACTGTGTGTCAGATAACAGACATACAGACCTTGGATGCAGCATGAAGTGACCTGTGAACTGACTCCAGCTCCTCTTGTCCATGATCTGGGAAACCCTGGAAAATACTGACTTAGAAAATCACTTACAGATGTGGGAGTCTTTGTGGAAGTCCAAGATTCCAACAGAGAAGTTTCAGCATATTGCTGGAGAAAAAAAAATAAAAACAAATAACTAAATAACAATATCTCCATGATCAGACACACTGAAGAGCATAAGAGGAAAACTGTGACATTACCTATGACTCCTGTCCACCAAGGCAGCTCAGCTCAGTATGACAGCATGTGAGTCAGTGCCAATTTCCCAGTTATATGAGATGCAGACGAAGGGGCCTGTTTCTCTCACAACATCCAGTGCACTGAGCTGTGAGCTACATACTAAGAATTAGTTTAGCAGCTAGGATAACAGCATCCAGGGTTAGGAAGGCATCAAGAGGATGCAGATTTTACTAACTGCATGGCTATGGATCCCCACAACATGGACTATAGACATCACAGCTTGTCTTACATACATATTCCTCAACCATTTTGTAGCCAGCTCCTGTGTGCACTCTCAATGGCAGTGGGAGGGAACTTTTGCAGATGGTTAATGAGCACATACAGAAAGCCTGCAAGAGATGTCAAACATCAGCATTTAGCGAAACCCTATCAGCATGCAGACTGCTGTGCTGCAAGATTTAGAATAAGCATAAAACAATAAGAAACCTACAACAAGAGGGAGTAAGAAAAGTGGAGTAGGCATATTCACAGAGAGTCTGAGAGAGCTTCAGGATTCTTAGGAAGGTTAATGGAATTCTCTACCAAAGCCAGTCAGTAAAATCTGGAGGGAGTGATCTGCTACTTCAGATGCAAATACAGCAATGCAGGACATTAATCAAGGAACATTAAAATACCGAGGAAATGTGATGCCACCAAAGGATCACAGTAATCTTCTAGTACTGATCCCAAAGACACGTAAATCTGTGATTTACCTGTAAAAATTCAAAATAGATGTTTTGAGGAAGTTCAGTGAGCTAAAACAAAAGAAAAAAAAAAAGGATAATTCAATGAAATCAGGAAAGCAAAATGTGAACAGCATGTGAAGTTTAACAAAGAAATAGAAATCATAAGAAAGAAAACCAAATTCTGAATCTAAAGAATAGTATAAATGAAATGAAAAAAAATGCCAAAAAGAACATCAACATCAGATCAAGCAGAAGAAATAATCTGTGGAGTAAAAATACAATTTACATAGTCTAGTTTGGGAATAAAAAGGAAAGAATGAAAAAATAGTAAAGAAAGCCTATACAAACTATGAAATATCATCAACAAATCAATGTGAAATTATTAAAGTCCCAAAAAGAAAATGAAAGGAAAAGAGGGCAGAAAGCTTATATGAAGAAATAATGGCTGAGAACTTCTCAAATCTTGGGAGAGAGTGGCAAAGTTCATGAAGATCATAGTTCTGCGAACAAATTCAACTTTAAAAGATCTTCTCCAAGATTCATTATAATAAAGTTATCAAAGACAAAGACTTCGAAAAAAAACAGGGGCTGGTGCACTGAAACAACCCAGGGGGATGGTACGGGGAGGGAGGAGGAAGGGGGATTCCAGATGGGGAACACATGTATACCTGTGGCGGATTCATGCTGATGTATGGCAAAACCAATACAATATTGTAAAGTAATTAACCTCCAATTAAAATAAATAAATTTATATTAAAAAAAGGCAAGAAACAACAAAAGTTGGTGAAGATGTGAGGAAGAGGGAAGGGTTATGCATTGTTAGGAATACTGTTAATTGGTACAGCCAGGATGAACAACAGTATTGAGGTTCCTCAAAAAAGTTAAAAATATAACTTCCATATTACAGTGCAATTTCACAGCTAGGTATTGTCCTGAAGAAAACAAAACAAAAACTAATTTAAAACGTGTATGTTCTCAAATGTTCATTGCCAACATTATTTACAATAGCAAAAATATTGAGGTAATTTACGTGTCTGGCAATAGATGAAAAAAGAAAGAAATGTGATACACACACACAGAGATTGGAGTATTACTCAGCTGCAAAGAAGAAACAGTGATCCAGGTACCTTGCAATTTTCATTAATTCTAATAAACTATCTGGTGAAAATTTATTTTCTACATTTTCTATATCAACAATCATATATTTTGGACAACCTACATTTTGTTTCATATGCAATTTTAATATTTTATTTTTAAAATTTAGATAGTACTACAGTCACTGTTAGAATCAACTTGATGCTAGCAAATATGTCAATAAATCAGAGTGACAGATATTAATGAAAATTTTGATTTTTAATAGAAATTATTTTTAATAATAAAATAAAAATTTGAGGGAAAAACAATCAAGTAATAACAAAAATGCAAAGGTATTAGAAATTTATAATAAAATATCTTCAAAGTCAGATTACACTTTATGACATTTTAAAATAGAACCAGAAGATAATTATTCTAATGCTGAATAGAGTGGGGGTCCCATATTAAGATCTGTATACAGTTACTTTTAAGCAAAATTAGCCAAACCTCAGTATTTGAATTTTAATGGTGAGATTATGCCTTTGTACTCAACAAGAGAAAAGAAATAATATATTTTCTGAAAGAGAAACTCATTGTTAAACAAAAAAGTAATACACTTATAAGATCATAGTCAATATCTATATGGATATTTATCTGTATCAGACTGATGGATTTCTAGACAGATAGATTGCCAAATGCACTTGATAAATGGCAGGGGATTATTGCACTGACATCAATTAACACAAGAAAGCCTTGCATATTGTTAATTATCAGTAAAGTTAGATTTTATTTTATCATTACTTCCACCATATTATCTCTTCATTTATAATAAACATACACTTATCAAAAAGCTTTTATACATTTACTTCCTTAACAGCCATTGACCAGTATGTTAGTAAAATAAATGACAACTCTATGTCATATAATTTAGTTATTCATGGCCAATATCCATGATTACTTTTTAAAAAGCAAAATTGACAGAGTCAGTAAGTTCAGTTCAGTCTCTCAGTTGTGCCTGACTCTTTGTGATGCCATGGACTGCACGATCCCAGGCCTCCCTGTCCATCACCAACTCCCAGAGTCTACCCAAACCCATGTCCATCAAGTTGGTGATGCCATCCAACCATAGTGTGTAGGTGTTGACTGTAGATTACAGCCTGGCAATAGTTGTTCTTCTCTATCATACTGAGATGTGTATAAGAGACAAGCCAACAATCTGGGATCACCCTTGACTGGTTTCTCTGCCCCACCCAGTTGATCTTCAAATGGGCTTGTAACTTTTTCCAAAGAAATGTCCTCCACTTCTCCACTGCCCTATTTCAGGATCCCCTCATTTCCTGACCACACTCCTGGAAAGGCTCCTGGTTTGCCCTCTTTCAATATGCCCCTGTCCCTACAGCCAGACTGTTCTTGTTGTTCAGTTGCTCAGTTGTGCCTGACTCTTTGTGACGCCATGGACTGCACGATCCCAGGCCTCCCTGTCCATCACCAACTCCCAGAGTCTACCCAAACCCATGTCCATCAAGTTGGTGATGCCATCCAACCATCTCATTCTCTATCATCCCCTTTTCCTCCTGCTTTCAATCTTTCCAAGCATCAGCGTCTTTTCAAATGAGTCAGTTCTTTGCATCAGGTGGCCAAAGTATTGGAGTTTCAGCTTCAGCATCAGTCCTCCAATGAGTATTCAGGACAGATTTCCTTTAGGATGGATTGGTTGGATCTCCTTGCAGTCCAAGGGACTCATAAGAGTCTTCTCCAACACCACATTTCAAAAGCATCAGTTCTTTGGCACTCAGCTTTCTTTATGGTCTAACTCTCACATACATATATAACTACTGGAAAAAACAAAACTTTCATTAGATGGACTTTTGTTGGCAAAGTAATGTCTCTGTCTCTCTTTTTAATATGCTAAGTTGATCATAACTTTTCTTCCAAGAAGCAAGCGTCTTTTAATTTCATAGCTGTAGTCACCATCTGCAGTAATTTTGGATTCTCCCAAAAAAATAGTCTGTCACTGTCTCCATTGTTTCCCCATCTATTTGCTATGAAGTGATGGGACCAGATGCCATTATCTTAGTTTTCTGAATGTTGAGCTTTAAGCCAACTTTTTCACTCTCCTCTTTCACTTTCATCAAGAGGCTCATTAGTTTCTGTCATAGTTCCTGTCTCTTCTTTACTTTCTGCCATAAGGGTGGTGTTATCTGCATATCTGAGGTTATTGTTATTTCTCCGGGCAATCTTGTGTTCAGCTTGTGATTTCTCCAGTCCAGCATTTATAATGATGTACACTGCATATAAGTTAAATAAGCAGGGTGACAATATACAGCCTTAATGTACTCCTTTCCTGATTTGGAACCAGTTTGCTGTTCCATGTCCACTTCTAACTGTTGCTTCTTGACCTGCATACCGATTTCTCAGGAGGCAGATCAGGTTGTCTGATATTCCCATCTGTTTCAGAATTTTCCAGTTGTGATCCATGCAGTCCAAGGCTTTGGCATAGTCAACAAAGCAGGAATAGGTGATTTTCTGGAATTCTTTCACTTTTTCGATGATCCAACACATGTTGGCAATTTGATCTCTTTGCCTTTTCTAAATCCAACTTGAACATCTGGAAGTTCACAGTTTACATACTGCTGAAGCCTGGCTTGGAGAATTTTGAGCATTACTTTGCTAGCATATGAGATGAGTGCAATTGTGTGGTAGTTTGAGCATTCTTCGGCATTGCCTTTCTTTGGGATTGGAATGAAAATGAGTGCAGCACTCTAACATCTTCATCTTTTAAGATTTGAAATAGTTCAATTGGAATTCCATCACCTCCACTAGTTCATAGTGATGCTTCCTAAGGCCCACTTGACTTCACATTCCAGGATGTCTGGCTCAAGGTGACTGATCACACCATAATGGTTATCTGGGATTTGAAGATCTTGTTTGCATAGTTCTTCTGTGTATTCTTATCTCCTATTTTTACTACCTTCTGCTTCTGTTAGGTCCACATCACTTTTGTCCTTTATTGTGCCCATCTTTGCATGAAAAATTCCCTTGGTATCTCTAATTTTCTTGAAGAGATCTCTGGTCTTTCTCATTCTATATTTTTCTTCTTTTCCTTTGCAGTGATCACTGATGAAGGATTTCTACCCTTGCTATTTTTGGAAATCTTCATTCAAGTGGGTATATCTTTCCTTTTCTCCTGTGCCTTTCACTTCTCTTCTTTTCATAGCTATTTGTAAGGCCTCTTCAGACAGCCATTTTGCCTTTTTGCATTTCTTTTTCTTGGGGATGGTCTTGATCGCTGCCTCCTGTAGAATGTCACAAACCTCTGTCCATAGTTCTTCAAGCACTCTATCAGATCTAATCATGTGAATCTATTTGTCACTTCCAATGGATAATCAAAAGCAATATTCATGATTGTTTTTTAAAAAGCAAACTTGACCCAGTAGTTATATTTAAAGACTTTGGAGTTTGGGCAACATGCAAGTGCTATAATGAAAAATGAAAAAGACAGAAGATAAATTTCAAATTAAACTAAACTTCAATTAATTGAATTTGGTTTTGGAATGCATTGACATTTGATTTTTAGTTGCCACATAAGATTTATATTAAGTATACAAGGTATGTTTTTTCCTGGAGCATAAACTTTTTTCTAATTAGGAACATTTGGACTGTTCCAAATGTTAACTGTTAAATAAGTTGAATAATTATTTTCAGTGAAAGTTCTAAAAGGGAAAACTTGAAATACATTTTGATTGTAAAGTAAATAAATCTAAATGATAAAAAGCTTATAACTTTTAAAGGAAAATTAGTTTTACTTTTAAGTTAACTGTCTAAATGCATAATTTTAACTTTCCTATGCATCAATAATTCTAAAGCAACCTGCAAAGAGTATTCTATTGAATGATTAAATATAATTTTAAATATCTAATATTATTTTTAAAACACTGATGTGTTTATAGGGATGTTTTGAAGAGCTGTTCACTTGCTCTTTTGTCCATAACTTCACTAGAGAATCTCCATTTTAGTTAGGTACTTTCAATTTCAATAATAATAGTACTTAGAAATGCCTCATTTCAACTTAGGGTTTACCTAGAATATTCTGTTTTCAGTAACCAGATTGACAATTATTGTAAATTAACCTCACTTGTTTTGGATGATTACCAAATCAATAAGATCCAAGTGCTTATTTTATTTTTCTAAAACTCTGTTTTGTTGGTATCCTTTGGTATTTCTCAACATCAAAATTCTATTCTTTGAAAGGTTTTTGTTAAATCCCATTAATTTATACAGACAAATCCCTTCTTTATTCACACCACTAAACATATTTTCTAGGAATAAAGTGATAGATATGAATATTTAGTTTTATTTCATAAAGTGTAAGGCTCTGGGAACATGGTCCCTTAACTAAGAAACATAAGTAGTTTTGATGAGAGCAAAATAAATACAAAATATGAAAACCTGTTGATATGACTAAATATTAGATGGAGTTGGGTGGGGATTAGTATATACAGCTGTCCTATGGAATGAGAAGAATTCTGAAAAATGTTCTGTTTCACTATATATTAGTGAAGAGAGCTCTCTTTCAGAGTATTTATTTGTTTCTTAGAGAATAATTTTATTTTGATAGCTGGTGTTTGTTGTTGTTATAAGTTTCATGTAGTTACTTGATATCTGGTATAATCTTGTGGACGTTAGGAATTATATGAATTAATTTTTTAATCCAATTTTTTTCCTGACATTTTCATTTGTTTCCTAGGAGTATCTTAGCAAAATACCACAAAATAGGTATCTTAGAAATTTATTGTCATTGTTTGGATAGAAGTCAATGTGTTGACAAGGCCTTTATCCTTTAGAAACATGTATGTAGACCCCTTCTTTGCCTCCTCCTAGCTTCCGGGAGCCTCTTACTTTTCCTGGTTTGTGGTAGCATAACTCACCGACTCAATAAACATGAGTGGGAGCAAGATCCAGGAATTGGTGATGGACAGGGAAGCCCAGTGTGCTGCAGTCCGTGGGGTCACAAAGAGTCGGACATGACTGAGTGACTGAACTGAAGTGAACATTAGTCTTTCCATGACATTATCCTGATGCCTCTTCACATAATTCTCCCTCTCTGAGAGTGGGTATTTGTGTCCAAATTTCTCCTTTTTGTAAGTACACCAGTCATATTGGATTCAGTTCAGTTCAGTCGCTCAGTCATGTCCGACTCTTTGCAACCCCATGAATCACAGGACTCCCTGTTCATCGCCATCTCCTGGAGTTCACTCAGACTCACGTCCATTAAGTCGGTGATGCCATCCAGCCATCTCATCCTCTACCACTCCCTCTTCCTCCTGCCCCCAATCCCTCCCAGCATCTGCCTTTTCCAATGAGCCAATCCTTCGCATGAGGTGGCCAAAGTACTCGAGTTTCAGCTTTAGCATCATTCCTTCCAAAGAGCACCCAGGGGTGATCTCCTTTAGAGTGGACTGGTTGGATCTCCTTGCAGTCCAAGGGACTCTCAAGAGTCTTCTCCAACACCACAGTTCAAAGGCATCAATCTTTGGTGCTCAGCTTTCTTCACAGTCCAACTCTCACACCCATACATGACCACTGGAAAAATTATAGCCTTGACTAGACGGACCTTTGTTGACAAAGTAACATCTCTGCTTTTCAATGTGATGCCTAAGTTGGTCACAACTTTTCTTCCAAGGAGTAAGCGTCTTTTAATTTCATGGCTGCAGTCACCATCTGCAGTGATTTTGGAGCCCAGAAAAATAAAGTCTGACACTCTTTTCACTGTTTCCCCATCTGAAGTGATGGGACCAGATGCCATGATCTTCGTTTTCTGAATATTGAGCTTGAAGACAACTTCTTCACTCTCCTCTTTCAGTTTCATCAAGAGGCTTTTTAGATCCTCTTCACTTTCTGCCATAAGGGTGGTGTCATCTGCATATCTGAGGTTATTGATATTTCTCCCAGCAATATTGATTCCAGCTTGTGCTTCCTTCAGCCCAGCATTTCTCATGATATATTCTGCATAGAAGTTAAATAAGCAGGGTGACAATATACAGCCTTGACATACTCCTTTTCCTATTTGGAACCAGTCTGTTGTTCCATGTCCTGTTCTGTTGTTTCCTGACCTGCATATAGGTTTCTCAAGAGGCAGGTCAGGTGGTCTGGTGTTCCCATCTGTTTCAGAATTTTTCACAGTTTATTGTGCTCCACACAGTCAAATGCTTTGAGTCCATCTAATGAACCTCATCAAAAAAATGACTATGCCTGTGAAAACCTTATTTCCAAATACGTTCAGATCTGGAGTTCCTGGAGGTTTGCATTTCAACATACCATTTAGGGAGGACACAGTTCAACCCATGAAAGCATCTGGTAGGTAGTGTAATCATGGAAATAATATTTTTCTTCACTCTTCCGATCTTCATTGTTCCATTGTTCTGCTCTGATACTTTCAATGACTAGACTCACTACCTCTTTTCCAAATATATAGTTTGTATTAATTAGTGCTAATAAGCCCTAAAGTATATATAATATCTTTACATTTATTCTACTACATGGTTTAGACAACTCCTTGAATTATTTCCAATATCAAAGTTTATTATCAAATTACTATATTCACTGATGTTTTGAATTTTCTCCTGAAAAATCTTAAGATATTATATTCTTTAGTTCATTTATGTAAAAGATATTTACTGAATGTCCATTATATATTTTAGGTACCAGGCAAATGGCAGTGAATAAGGCAGAAGAATTTCAAACTTCGGAGGTTATATTATAAACTTGCATGACTAGAAAATGTAGAAACAAGCAAATAAATTAGATTGAAAGGCCCTAGGAAAGCAATCATTGGACATAATATTTTAGAGTAGGCTTTCTGAATCAAGGAGGGGCATTATCAGGAAGATCTTCTCACAGAAAAAGTCATTTAAAACATGATCCATGTGTTTGAAAAATGCCTAATAGACAAGAACAAAATCATTGGACCTATGGTGCAAATGACATGGTGTTATCTGAATACAAAGAAATTCAATGCTGCTAGACTCTATTTTATAAAATGTCATCAGGAGTTTCCTAATTCTGAGTAGGAATCTTTAGAGATTTCTGTTGTATTTGGAGTGAGTGGAGAAGTTCTTAGAGGCTTTCAAGTTGAGGGATGGCCTGCTTTGTTCTTTAAAAATAAAAATTTTCACCTCTCGTTTGAAAATAGTGATGAAGGCAGCACCCACAGATGATTGAAAACATCAAAGGAGAGGAACTAACAAAAATTCAAAGCCCATTATGAATAATACTAATGTAGTTCCTAACTACAAATCCAGTGCAAGCACTGCAAAAAGCAGAATCCTGATGGATAGAGTAGCACAAGAAATAGAGAGTTCATAGTCTGAGATCTCAGCACTCCCCAGGGATTATGCTACATCATTTAATGAAATATGCTAAAGTAAACATATTAAATATTTTACTAAATTATGGTATGAAATATTGTCCACTATTTAATTCATAATATTAAATTAAAAAAAAGAAACATGGTGTTGATTCTTACATAGATTAATGAAATATATACATTATTTTATTCTATAAATCATCTGATATCAGGAATGGCATTTTTTGCACATGGTAGTCTCCTCAGGTGACAGGTGAGTATTGGGAAAGTTTTTGGTAAATTTAATTGTGAAACGAGTTTATTAAAGTATAATTGACATACAACATTGTATTGATCTCAGGTGTACAACTTGATGATTTGATTTTTTTGGCTTTGGAAAATGATCACCTCAATAAAAAGCTTACTATCTGTCACCGTACAAATTGGCACCCTTTTCTTATGAACTTTAAAACTTTAATTTCGCAGTAAATTTCAAATTTATAACAATATTTTTGATAAAAAATCCTTATGCTGTACATTACATCTCCATGACATTTATTTTTGGACTGCAAATGGAATTTCTGAATTTTAACTCATTGAAATATAACTACCTATTCAAAGGCTCGGAGAAGGCAATGGCACCCCACTCCAGCACTCTTGCCTGGAAAATCCCATGGACGGGGGAGCCTGGTGGGCCCGCAGTCCGTGGGGTCGCTACCATGGAATGGCAAAGAGTCGGGCATGACTGAGCCCACAGCACAGGCTCTGTCTGAGCATCTTTGTGCCTGGGGTCTGAATTCTGTCTGCTTGCGGAGAAGGCAATGGCACCCCACTCCAGCACTCTTGCCTGGAAAATCCCATGGACGGGGGAGCCTGGTGGGCCCGCAGTCCGTGGGGTCGCTAAGAGTCGGACACGACTGAGTGACTTCACTTTCACTTTTCACTTTCATGCATTGGAGAAGGAAATGGCAACCCGCTCCAGTGTTCTTGCCTGGAGAATCCCAGGGACGGGGGAGCCTCATGGGCTGCCGTCTATGGGGTCGCACAGAGTCGGACACGACTGAAGCGACTTAGCAGCAGCAGCATTCAAAGGCTGTCTTGAAAAAGAATGAAAAAAAAAAATACCATAACTTATAAAAAGAATAAACTATAGGAAATTAAGTTCAGAGACATTTAAAAAGTTCTTAAAATCATGGAAGATGACAATGTTTTGAATGAAGCAGATTTAACACACACATTTTTTTTTTAAGTAAGGTTGATACTATTTGCTGAAAGACTAGAAACGGGGGAACAGTGAGAAAACATGAGGGACCAAGTGTTTCGTCTTGATTAGCAGAATGAATGGTGACATCACTTACAGAGATTGAGGAAATGTTAGGAAGATAAGTGTCATAGAGTAAGTTGAATCAGAACCAGGTGAGTGCCTCTTAGGAGAAAGGAAATGAGAAACTGCATTCAACTATTAATGTCCCACTCAATAAGATAGCACATATGTACTGGGAACATTCTAGGACACTATGGCAAACACAGGAGTGGAGAAGTCCTACTTGGGCTTTTGTGGTAGCTGTGGCATCATGGAATGGTACCAAGGGAAGGTTTGGAAGGGCTTAGTTGAGGAAGACAACTTGGGCTGAGAGACATAAGTAGAAATTGATTAGAGTAAATGTAAACTATACATTAAAAAGTCGTAGGATGAAAATAAACTAAATAATTTTGGTTGAAGTGAAGAGATAGGCAGAAGCCCTTATGTGAAAGGGCTAAATAACATGAACAGTCTTTTTTTTTATGTTTCAATAGTTTATTTTTAATTTTTAAAAATTATTATATAATTTACAGAAAACTTTTCTGTTTTTAGTGTACATTTTTACCGACTGGCCAGAGTCCTGGCAGCGGCTGCCCTTCTTCTGGCCACACCTCCTGTTGGGCAGACACACATACACACTTCATCTCTATGAGGCCTCATTAACACTTAACTATTCGCCTTATTATCTTATGTGTAGGCATCAAAGACCCTTCTTGATATTAAGAGTTCCTGGGTACCTCATATATTCTTTTTGGTCCCTGAAGCCTGTCCCAACATCTATAAAAAGTCCCTTCATAAAATCCTTTTCAGTTACATCCTTCCTGCTGGGATCTGCCTGATTCAGTTTCAGCATATCCTCCGTGCCAGGAAAAAGATATTTGCTTGCCGGAATTTGGCTCTGAAGGCTCACAATGGGTGAGGCGGTGAGATTATTTGTTAAGTGATGAGATTGAGGTCTATAGGAGTTAAATTATTGAGCAACACTTGCCCAAGATCACATGGCTGGTCAATGCATAGTCAGTTCTTTCAAATATTTATCGAAACCTAGAATTAGTCAGGCGGTGGAGAAAGATAAAACATAGCTCCTACCCTCAATGACTTGCATTTTAGTATAGGAGAGAGATGGGTAACCCAATATTTAAAATATAGCAAAGCTAAATGCCCAGTACTAAGATAATTGGAGTAGGAAAACCCAATTTAATCTAGGCTTTGCAGATGAAACCAAAAGATGAGGTAGGGAAAAAAAGACGGTTATTGGAGTACAGTGTAAAGCAAGCCATCAGTTTGTCTTTTCTCACCTTTTTTCTTGCTACAGTTCTGGTGATTAGAGTCTATTCCAAGCCTCATTATCATTACCATCTTTCTAAATTCCATATATATGTGTTAGTATACTGTATTGGTGTTTTTCTTTCTGGCTTACTTCACTCTGTATAATTGGTTCCAGTTTCATCCATCTTATTAGAACTGATTCAAATGTATTCTTTTTAATGGCTGAGTAATACTCCATTGTGTATATGTACCACAGCTTTCTTATCCATTCATCTGCTGATGGACATCTAGGTTGTTTCCATGTCCTGGCTATTATAAACAGTGCTGCAATGAACAGTCTTAAGGTTGGCAAATGCTTTAAAAATGAATCAAGTCTAACCAATACTTGGGGATTATAGATTAAAAACAACAACAACATTAGCAGATAAAAACAACAAAACTTTTAATGAAATTTAAAAAATTAAATATTAAAACTTTAAAACTTTAAAAATCATTAATTTGGAAGAGCTTTGTTATTGTGTTTTATTTTTGTACATACGTAATCACCTTACAGAAAAATTACTTCTCAAGTATGCACAGTTAGATGGTTTTACAGCACAGTAGTACCTTTAGCTTATTTATTATTGGAAATATGGCATCACTGACTCGATGGATGTGAGTCTGAGTGAACTCCAGGAGTTGGTGATGGACAGGGATGCCTGGTGTGCTGCGATTCATGGGGTCGCAAAGAGTAGAACACAACTGAGCAACTGAACTGAACTGAACTGAGATCTTTTAATGCTGATATTAATTTTAAATTGAAATGATATGTACATGACAAATTTTCAAAGGGAAATATCAGAATAGTGTGAAAGAGGTGTCATAAGGGGAGAAAAGTAATTTAGTTAAGGAAATAGAAATGACCTTAATGACATAAATGATAGAACAGAATGTCTAATGCTCATGCTGTTTGCTTTATATAGGTATTTCCTCTTAATGGAAGCAATAGCGCACACAAGACATTTTCATTAATTATTTTTTTGCATTTTGTCATACAGTGATTTGTATCTATTTGTAATTAAAATGATATTAAGCAGGACTATTTTCAGTACACAATATTTCACAGTAAAGATCTCATATAAAAACTTTCACTAAGTCTATAGACTCAATTATATACTAAACAGTGTAAAAATAATGATACATCATCCAGTTACCTTCAAAAGAAGACTTCAGTTTGAAACTTTTTCATATTCTGCCTTTCACTGTTTCTTTTTCTCTACATATCTTGTTTTGTTTTTGAGTGGTTAAAACAACAGATGTTTATTTTCTCATAACTCAAGACTAGAAGTCTGAGACCTAGGTGCCATCATGGGTTAGTCTCTTAGGGCTTCTCTCTGTGGCTTGTGGATGGCTGCCATCCTGCTATGTCTTCATAGGGCCATTTTTTTACCTTTTCATAATTGACTCATTCATGTATGATTTATCTGACCAATAGCTTTGAGAAATTTATGGAGTAGAAAGACTACAAATAAATTATAATTTCAATACACACCAAAAATATGTTCAGACAAGGTGTTTGAAACACAGAGGCAGAATGAAAAAGCAGAAAGATCTGTGTAAAAAAAAAATATATATACATTTGACTTGTTATTTTCTTTATCTCCCTCCCTTCCCCTCCTTCCCTTTTCTTCTTTCCTCTCCCTCTACCTCACAAGTCTCTTTGCTTTTTTCTAAAGTGTGATTAATGATGCTTCATTCTCAAGCATGTACACCTTAACTTAACCTATAATTAGATTATGAGGCATAGCAAAATTAAATTCTAATTTACTGTGGTATAATTACACAATTTTCAAACCACTTTTAAATTATAAAACTACACGGATAAGTAATCAGATAAGTAATATAAATGGAATGTTTCCTTTAAGATACCTATTTGTCATATATTCAAAAAATAATAACTTTATAGTCAAGTCACTCAGCCGTGTCCAACTCTTTGCAACCCCGTGGACTGTAGCCCACCTGGCTCCTCTGCCCATGGGATTCTCCAGGCAAGAATACCGGAGTGGGTTGCCATTGCCTTCTCCAGGTGATCTTCCCGACCCAGGGATCAAACCCAGGTCTCCCACATTGCAGGCAGATGCTTTAACCTCTGAGCCACCAGGGAAGCCCAATAACTTTATATACCCTGTATTAATTTCCTAAGGTGGCTGGAACAAAGTACCATAAACTAGATAGCTGAAAGACAACAGAAGCTGTTGTTTTTTATTCCTTGCAGTATTTGAGGCTAAAAAGTTCATATCAAGGTGTTGGGAGAGCTACACTTCCTCTGGAACTTTTGGGGGACAATCCTTTCTTTCCTTTTCTAGATTCTGACAGCCTCAGGCATTCCTTGGCTTGTGATATAACTTCAATCTGACTCCATCTTAATATGACTATCTTAACTCTGTCTATATGCAAATTTACCCCCTCTTAATGGACAGCACTTTCTTCAGTGTAACATTACCTTAACTAATTACATCTGCAGTGATCAATTCTCAAATATCATATTCACAGAAACTGGGGCTTATGGCTTTGATTTATCTTTTGAGAAGACACAATTAATGCACAACATACACTAAAACTCATATAAGAACTATACAATTAAAACAACTACATTAAGATAAGACTAACAGACAATTTATTGCTTGAATAGGGGTAGAACATTCATTATAATAAGATTATACTTCAATTGTCATTACATACCCTAGTTAAAGCTAGTGTAGCCAGTCTACTGCTAATAAAACACATAGATTTAAATGAATGTTTTGTAGCCATATATATTTGAATTTAATGAGCACACTACAACTGTCACTATGTTATATTTAGCAAAATGGACTTTTAGTTCATTTTACTTTTCAACATTATTTAGTTGATTCTTTCCTTTTCTCATTATTAATGTTTAGTATATATATAATATACATATATACATACATATATATATACACACAGACACACACACACACATACATATGTATATATATATACTTAAACAAATGTTTTGGTGATATAGTACATTTTAAACTAATTCCATTGCTCTTTTAAAAACTTTTTTAAAAATATAAATTTATTTATTTTAATTGGAGGTTAATTACTTTACAATATTGTATTGGTTTTGCCATGCATCAACACAAATCCACCACAGATATACATGTGTTCCCCATCCTTAACTCCCCTTCCTCCTCCCTCCCCATACCATCCATCTGGGTCATCCCAGTGCACCAGCCCCAAGCATCCAGTATCATGCATCGAACCTGGACTGGTGATTCATTTCATGTATGATATTATGCATGTTTCAATGCCATTCTCCCAAATCATACCACCCTCTCCCTCTCCCACAGAGTCCAAAAGACTGTTCTATACATCTGTGTCTCTTTTGCTGTCTTGCATCCAGGGTTATCATTACCATCTGGTGGTTATTGTTCAGTCACAGAGTCATATTTGACTCTGTGACCCCATGGACTGCATCCTGCCAGGTTTCCCAGCACTTCAGTATCTCCCAGAATTTGCTCAAACTCACGTCCATTGAGACGATGATGCCTTCCAACCATCTCATCTTGTCATGCCCTTCTCTTCATGCATTAAATCTTTCTCAGCATCAGGGTATCTTCCAATATGTTGGCTCTTCGCATAGGTGGGCCAAAGTATTGAAACTTCAGCTTCAGCATCAGTCCTTCCAATAATTATTCAAGGTAGATTTATTTTAGGGTTGACTGATTTGTTCTCCTTGTAGTCCAAGAGACTCTCAGGAGTCTTCTCCATCACCACAACTTGAAAGCAATGATCATTTGACACTCAGCCTTCTTTATTACAAGCATTTATAAATATTTAGCATTATATAATAATAAACATATGAGTGTAGAATTATATAGAGAAAGGGATATTGGTGATTTTTAATATGTATGTGCATAACTATTTTGATTCTACATCTTAGTTTTATATTTTTAATATATATCTTAGTTACCAACCATGATCACAAGTATTAATTATTGATCTCTTTTTACAACTCTGTCTACCTCTTCTCTCATTTAGAGATTTTGTATTCAGATACTATTAACATGGCAGATATTTTGTTTGTCAAAAACAAACAAACTTTCCATAAATTGGAATATATATTATTAATTGTTAGCAGATTATTAGCATCATAAATTTATGTATAATTAACATATATTTAGTTTCAAGTATATAGTATTCTATATATATATATATTACAAAATAAATGCCACAATAAATGTAGCTAACATTCATCACCACTCAGTGATAGCTCTTTTTTCTTGTAATGAGAACTTCTAAATTTTTTTTTTTTAGCAAATTTCAAATATGAAACACAGAACTGTTGTCTATAGTTACCATGTTGTTTGGTAAATCTTCATTATTTATTTATTTTACAACTGTTAATTTTGTACCTTTTACACCTTTCATCCATTTCACTCCTCCACCACTCCCTTCTCTGGCCATACCAATCTCTGTTCCCTGTCTCTATGAGCTTGTTTGACATTTAAAATTCTGTGTAGAAGTCAGATTACATGCTCTATGTCTTTCTCTGTCTGACTCATTTTGCTTGGCATTTTACAAGTCCATCCACATTACTGCAAATGGTGTTTTTCATTTCTATGGCTGAATAATATTACATATATGTAATTTTATATATGCACATTTTTCTTTATCCATTGTGGCAGAACCAATGTACATTCCACCAAGAGTGCACAAGGGTGCCCCTTTTCTCTACATCCTCTTTAGCACTTGTCATTGTCATCATAGCCTTTCTAACTGGTATGAGGTGATACTGCATATTCAATATGTAATATATATATGTATATAAATATAGAATGTTGTACACTTTAAATACTTGCTAGTTATACATCACTTTAAAATGTTAATAATCTGTTAACTTGCAAAACTGTAAGTTTTGCTTTGTACTTCCAGAGGGATTGGGGGCAGGAGGAGGAGATGACAGAGAATAAGATGGCTGGATGGCATCACTGACTCAATGGACGTGACTTTGGGTAAACTCTGGGAGTTGGTGATGGAACAGAGAGGCCTGGCATGCTGCAATTCATGGGTTCACAAAGAATGGGACACGACTGAGGGACTGAACTGAACTGAACTGAAATGATGACTAATAATGTTGAGCATCTGTTCATGTATCTGTTAGCTATTTTTATGCCTTCTTTGAAAAATGTCTACTCATACCTCCTGCCCATTTTTAAGTTGGATTGTTTGTGCTATTGAGTGGAAAGATTTCTTTATGTATTTTGGATATTAACTCATCAGCAGATACATGATTTGAAAATATCATTCCCCATTCATTTTGTGATTATTTCCTTTTCTGTGTAGAAAGTGTTTTAATTTGATGTATCTATTTTTGCTTTTGTTGTCTTTGATTTTGGTATGAGATCCAAAGAAACCCCCAAAACTGATGTCAATGAATACTGCCTATGTTTCTTGTAGAAATTTTATAGTTCCTGATCTTACATTGAAGTCTTACTTCATTTTGGGCTAAATTTTGCTTATGATATAAGATAGTTTAGTTAGCTGTCCAACTTTCCCATCACCATTTATTGAATAGATGATCCTTTCCCCATTGTATATCCTTAGCTATTTTGTCATAAATTAATTGATCATATATTCATGGATTTATATCTAGACTCTGTTCCATTGATATGCATTCCTGTCTGTTTTTATGCCAATATGATCCTGTTTTGATTAATGTAGTTTTGAAATATAATTTTAAATCAGGGGATATGATGCCTACAGTTTCAGTTTTTCTCAGGATTCTTTTTTCTATTCAGCATTCTGTGGTTCCATTCAAATTTCAAGATTTATTTTTCTATTTATAGAACTGTGCTATTGGAATTCTGATAAGAATTGCATTGAATCTATAAATTCTTTGGGTAGCATTACAGTGTTTTAGTAGTACTAGTCCTTTCAATACAAAAGCATAAATTATCTATTTTTGTCTTTCTCAACTTCTTTCACTAATGTCTTATAGTTTTCAGTGAACATGTCTTTTACTTCCTTGCTTAAGCTTATTTCTAAGCACTTTGTTTTTTTAAATGTAATTGTAAATGAAATTTTCTTTTTTTGAAATTTTATTAATTTCTCTTTAAGATAGTTTGTTATTAGTGACAGACACGTAACATAATTTTGTATATTACTGTGTGTCATACAACAGTTTTTCTGGTGGTGCCTTGAGGATTTTCTATAGTAATATCATGTCATAGGCAGTAGTTAAAGTTTTACTTCTTCCTTTATTATTTGAATGCTTTTCATTTATTTTTCTTACCTAATTGCTTTGGCTAAGATTTCTAACACCAAGTTGAATAAAGTGGAAGAGTGATCATTCTTGTCTTGTTCCTCATCTTAAACAGAGAGCTTTCAGCTTTTCATCATGCATTATGATGTTGTGTGCATGTGCTAAGTTGATTCAGTCATGTCTAACTCTTTGCGACCCCATGGACTGTAGCCCACCAGGCTCCTCTGTCCATGGGATTCTCCAGGCAAGAATACTAGGGTGGGTTGTCCTCCTCCAGGGGATCTTCCCCACTCAGAGATCAAACTTATGACTCAGGTCCCCTGCTTGGCGGGCGAGTTCTTTATGACTAGCGCCACCTGGGAAGTCCGATGTTACTTATATTATGATGCTAACTATGTCTAATTATGTTAATGCTAATTATTAACATTTGATAAACTATTTATTCTAGCTTCCCTTAAAGTAATTATGTAGTCTTGAGAAAACAAATACATAAAATAGAAGAATAGGTGGCTGCTTAAGGCATTTCACTTGAAGAATGGGAACATTTTCTAACTTTGAAGGAAAATTTGTAATCTTACTAAAGACTCAGTGGTTCTGATTTCCAGTTTGTATGGAAATGTTCACATACCTAATGCAAAAAAAAAAAAAAATCAAATACTCATCTTATTTCCTTAACTATTCAAAAAGACAGATATGTGAATTTAACTGATAATTGATATTGACTAGAGTCATTTTGGAAATAAATACATTTAAAACTGGTATATCCTTAAATTTACTGACATATTAAATGTAAACTGAAGTGAATATTTTTAGCTATTGCTTGTTCCACATGCTCAGTGAAATATAAATATTTCTGAGGGTCTTCTACCAAGATGTATTTTTTAACCCACATCTCTTAAAAAAGCCATAATCTAGCATTTCTTGTTTGGTCAACTTAACTTCACAAGCTTCTTAATTGGATTTTCCATCTCCATATTCTGCTCTCTAGTCCATTCTTCACTCATACATAAAAAATATTTTTAAAAAAGTGTCAGTCATATCATTGTGGTAACTCCTTACCATACTGCATTAGTTTTCTAGGGCTTTCATAAAAAAAATAGCAAAGACTAGGGAACTTAAACAACAGAAGTCCTGGAGGCTATAAGGCTAAAGTCAATGTTCCAGCAACCTTGACTTCCTTGATTTGTAGATGACTTCCTTCTTCTCGCCTCTTTCTATCTTTGTCCCTCTATACATAGGTGCCCTGATATCTCTTCCTTGTTTTGTAAGAACATCACTTATATTGCATTAGAACCTGATATAATGGCCAAATTTTAATGCATTCGCCTCTTTAAAGTGTTTATCTCCAAATACAGTTACAGTCTAGGGTACTGAGGCTTAAGTCTGGAATTTGGGGGTACATATTTCAGCCCAAAACATATTACTTTCTAGGTTCTGTGTTTGTTGATTCATACTAGCATCTCTAAGTTTATATCATGTCACTAACTCACCTTCCCAATGCTGTAGCACACATACTTACATTTAGGTCTTTAATCCATTTTAANAAAAAAAAAAAAAAAAAATCAAATACTCATCTTATTTCCTTAACTATTCAAAAAGACAGATATGTGAATTTAACTGATAATTGATATTGACTAGAGTCATTTTGGAAATAAATACATTTAAAACTGGTATATCCTTAAATTTACTGACATATTAAATGTAAACTGAAGTGAATATTTTTAGCTATTGCTTGTTCCACATGCTCAGTGAAATATAAATATTTCTGAGGGTCTTCTACCAAGATGTATTTTTTAACCCACATCTCTTAAAAAAGCCATAATCTAGCATTTCTTGTTTGGTCAACTTAACTTCACAAGCTTCTTAATTGGATTTTCCATCTCCATATTCTGCTCTCTAGTCCATTCTTCACTCATACATAAAAAATATTTTTAAAAAAGTGTCAGTCATATCATTGTGGTAACTCCTTACCATACTGCATTAGTTTTCTAGGGCTTTCATAAAAAAAATAGCAAAGACTAGGGAACTTAAACAACAGAAGTCCTGGAGGCTATAAGGCTAAAGTCAATGTTCCAGCAACCTTGACTTCCTTGATTTGTAGATGACTTCCTTCTTCTCGCCTCTTTCTATCTTTGTCCCTCTATACATAGGTGCCCTGATATCTCTTCCTTGTTTTGTAAGAACATCACTTATATTGCATTAGAACCTGATATAATGGCCAAATTTTAATGCATTCGCCTCTTTAAAGTGTTTATCTCCAAATACAGTTACAGTCTAGGGTACTGAGGCTTAAGTCTGGAATTTGGGGGTACATATTTCAGCCCAAAACATATTACTTTCTAGGTTCTGTGTTTGTTGATTCATACTAGCATCTCTAAGTTTATATCATGTCACTAACTCACCTTCCCAATGCTGTAGCACACATACTTACATTTAGGTCTTTAATCCATTTTAAGTTTAACTTTGTGTATGGTGTTAGGAAGTGTTCTAATTTCACTCTTTTACATATAGCTGTCCAGTTTTCCCAGCACCATTTATTGAAGAGGATGTCTTTGCTCCATTGTACTTTCATACCTCCTTTGTAAAAAATAAGGTACCTATAGGTACATGGGTTTATTTCTGGGCTATCTTGTACCACTGGTCTATATTTCTGTTTTGTGCCAGTATCATATTGTCTAGATGACTGTAGCTTTGTAGTATAATCTGAAGTCAGGGAGGTTGATTCCTCCAGCTCCATTCTTCTTTCTCAAGACTGCTTTGGCTATTTGGGGTCTTTTGTGCTTCCATATGAATTGTGAAATTTTTTGTTCTAGTTCTGTGAAAAATGTAATTGATAATTTGATAGGGGTTGCATTGAATCTGTAGATTGCATTTGGTAGTATAGTCACTTTCACAATATTGATTCTTCCTACCCAGGAACATGGGCTATCTCTCCATCTGTTTATGTTACCTTTGATTGTTTTCATCAATGTCAACAATTTTCTGTGTACAGTTCTTTTGTCTCCTACAGTAATTTTATTGCTAGATATTTTATTATCCTTTTGCAATGGTGAGAAGGATTGGTTCCTCAATTTATCTTTCTGATTTTTCATTGTTATCTAACAAGATGAGTACTTTTAGATATATTTACCATGAGGTTTTATGTCCCAAAGAGAGTCTAAGTAGGCCCCAACCCCAGGAGATCCTTCAAGTCTAGCAGGTAGGTCTGTCTCAGGCTCCTTTTAAGTCACTGTTTTTGCCCTGGGTTCCAGTGCACATGAGACTTTGTGTGGTCCTACAAGAGTGGAGACTCTGTTTCTCCCAGTCCTATAAACCTCTTGTGATCAAGACCTGCTGGCCTTCAAATGTTCTGGGGGCTCCTCTTCCTGATGGCAGACCCCCTCAGGATAGGGAGTCTGATGGGTTCAGAAATTTCACTCCTGTGGGAGAATTTCTGTGATGTAATTATCCTTCAGTTTGTGGGTTGCATACCTGGGGGGATGTATGCAATTTATTTTATTGTAATGTGCCCCTCCTTCTATTTCCTTGTGATTTCTTCTTTGTCTTTGGATGTAGAATATCTTCTGTGGTAGGTTCTAGTCTTTTGTACTGATGGTTCTTTGGTTAGTTATGATTTTGATATTCTCATGGGAAGAGATGAGTTCAAGGTCTTCTACTCTGCCAATTTTTCTCCTGTCCTAACTTGTGACCTCTAAAGCAGACAGAGTTGCTTAATTTACTATTTTCAATTTCATTAATTTTTCTCATTTTTTATTTTTTCTTTTGGCCTGCATACCTTAGATACCTTGGACTTTTTTTTTTTTCTTCTTGTTTGCTGAGGTGGAAATGTAGATTATTTTTTAATGTCTTTTTTCTAATGTACATATTTGTTGCTATAAATTTCCCTTTAAGTACTTCTTTCATTCATTCTACAAATTTTAATGTCATGCTTACATTCAATTTAAAATATTTTTAAATTTTCCTTTGAGATTTGTTGTTTGACCCATGTGTTATTTAGAAATATGCTATTTCATTTCCTATTTGGGTGTTTTCCAGTTATCTTCCTTTTTTTTTTCAGTTAATTTTTATTTGAGTGTATTTGTTTGTTACTAATTTCTAGTTTAAAATCCCTGTGGTCTGAGAGAAAACATTGCATGATTTCCATCTTTTTTCAAATGTGTTAAGACATGTTTATGGCTTAGACCAGGGAAAATCTTGGTAAATCCTCCATATGAACTTGAGAAAAATGTATACTTATGGTGTTGAATTCAAGAATTTTGTACTTCTGAAAACATAGTTGAGTGGAAAAAAAGAATTACTGTGAACCTGAATCAAATTAAATGCAAAAAAAAATCACTCCATATTAGTTTCTAGTAGAAGTAATTCAAAGTAATTTATTAAAAACAATCACTAGGAAAAGATACTCTACCTTAAGAGTCAAATATAAAAATGACAGCTGATTTCTACAATATTAACTTGAGTCAACACTGCATTAATTCCCTTGCTTTCATAAACACAAACTCTAACTAGAAATCTACCAAGGTAGTCCATGATTCTGACATTTTTGTTAGCTCATACTTATATCTAAAAATCTTTTAAATAAGCTGGGTAATTCCTCTTCCTATGTGCACCATTAGCCTGTTAAAAAGTTACAAATATCTTATAGAGAATAGAAGGATTGTGTGTTGAGACTATTTGCTGTATTTTTTGGTCCTATTCAATGGGCTCAGCTTTATAGTCATCTGACCAACAATTTTTGTTTTGGAAATCAATTTACTAAACAATTCCAGAGCTCCCTCTAGGTCTAAGGCATCTCAAATACCACTTCTTCATTCTTAAATTGCCTTAGGTTGCATAAAGAAATAACTGGCCTCTACAATCTGAGATCCCATTATCCACAATAATATCAGGTATTCCAGATCCATGACAGCATCTTCCTCCATCATCCTGGTTTCCAAAGGACAGGCACTACCAAGCCTCTCAAAGAAGCAAGTGTCCTCATCATAAGGGCATTTTCAGTTGCCTCAACCTGTTAATATTCTTCTAGCATATGTTTTTCTTCTTTTTCCCATATTTAATAATATCTTCCTATTAGTGTACAAATATGATTAGGATTTGACGTAGATCATTCATTGTCAGACTAACTTTTTAATTTGAAATTAGTGCTAAATTTTCTACTATGAAGAGATTATGACACGTATGGAAGCACAGTGTCAGCTGAACAGAAAATGAGGGAAGATATGTTATATATTATATGTTATAGTAATGTAGATTATAACATTGCTATATAATTTATTCTATACTATATGTCATATATTTCATGTAACAATGAATACAATTATGTATATTATGTGTATATATATGTATGTATATTTGGACACACATATATATACACAAACATAGCAAATGAGTATCCTTTATCAATTTATATTATATCATAGCAAACTCTGCATCTAGAAAAGTTAAGTAGGCAAGAAAGGGTTTACCCAAACTTACTGCAACAGGGAAGAGAATCCAAATCACAGTCTGATCTCAATGATACTAAAACAAATATTTGAAGGGTTTTAATAGTGGAAAATATTGACTTTTCTCAAAAGATAAGGAAAACTGAAATTTCTCCTGTATATATAATAAGTGGTACTTTTACAACTTGGAGCAAGGTACCCACCAAAGTTAGGTTCCTGCCTTCCAAAAGAGACTGGAAAACAGGAGTACTGTTTTCCTTGCTAATTAAAATTCAAAAGGATGGCTTCTAGTTCTTGAGAAAGACACACCTACATTTTAAAACTAGCAAGAAGCTTTTCAAAAGATTTACATCTCAAAGAGGGAAAGAAAGGATATACAAGAATTTTTATTTGCTTTGATTATTAAATTAATGTTATGAGGAAAGGGAAGTCAGGATACTAGAGTCAAGTAAAAGCCAGTCTAAAGTTTTGTCAAACTGAGAGGAAGATTAAGGCCCTGATGGTCACTTCATGATAAATTCCATCTCATTATTAAGAGGGAAATCAAAATAAATGTTTCTAAATTGTTTTATAAAACATTTCAAAATGTTCAAAACTTTTAAAAATACTTAATAACAACTAAATCTTACCATAAATGTAAGCCTTTTCTAGATATATTTGGCACTTGTTCTTAAAGAAAAGATGATGATATGCTTAATAACTTGAAGAAAATTTCGGTGCAAAATTGTCAAATGTTCATTCATTCAAGCAAAAAATAAATTCTTCCAATTACTTAATTTAAGAATATTTTGAATATTAGTATGCTAATCTTTATGTTATTTGTTGTTTGAGGGAAAATTTTTAAACTACAGTGTAACTAAAGAAGCATGGCTTAGCTAATAAGGGTTATTCAGAGATATTTTAAATCTTATATAAGATACAGACTATTATATAGAATATACAAAAGTGCTATATGTTGCTTTTTGCTTTCTTAATTTCTTATAACTACAAAGGCTACAAAGCAGAATCTACAATAGATGCACCATTTACATGTGGGTTGATACTGTTCAGTCACTCAGTTGTGCCTGACTCTTTGGGACCCCATGGGTTACAATACACCAGGCACCCCTGTCCATCACCAACTCCCAGAATTTACTCAAATTCATGTTCATTGAGTCAGTGATACCATCCAACCATCTCATCCTCTGTCGTCCCCTTCTTCTCCCACCCTCAATCTTTCCCGCATCAGGGTCTTTTCCAGTAAGTCAGTTCTTTGCATCAGGTGGCCAAAATATTGGAGTTTCAGCTTAGTGTCAGTCCTTCCAATGAATATTCAGAATGGATCTCCTTGAGGATGTAGTGGTTGGATCTCTTTGCAGTCCAAGGGACTCTCAAGAGTCTTCTCCAATACAACACTTCAAAAGCACCAATTCTATGGTGCTTAGCTTTCTTTATAGTTCAACTCTTACATCCACACATTACTGGAAAAATAATAGCTTTGACTACACAGACTTTTGTTGCCAAAGTCATGTCTTTGCTTTTTAATATGCTTTCTATTTTGGTCATAACTTTTCTTCCAAGGAGCAAGCATCTTTTAATTTCATGGCTGCAATCACCATCTGCAGTGATTTTGGAGACCAAAAAAATAAAATAAAATAAAATAAAATAATATCTGTCACTGTTTCCGCTATTTCCCCATCTATTTGCCATGAAGTAATGGGAGCAGATGTCATGATTTTAGTTTTCTGAATGTTGAGCTTTAAGCCAACTTTTTCACTCTCCTCTTTCACTTTTGTTAAGAGCCTCTTTAGTTCTTCACTTTCTGCTGTAAGGGTGGTGTCATCTGCATAGCTGAGGTTATTGATTTTTCTTCTGGCAATCTTGATTCCAGCTTGTGCTTCCTCTAGCCCAGCATTTCTCATGATGTACTCTGCATATTAGTTAAATAAGCAGGGTGACAATATACAGGTTTGACATATTCCTTTTCCTATTTGGAACCAGTCTGTTGTACCATGTCCAGTTCTAACTGTTGCTCCCTGACCTACAAACAATTCTCAAGAGGTAGGTCAGGTGGTCTGGTATTCCCATTTCTTGAAGAATTTTCCATAGTTTGTTGTGATCCACACAGACAAAGGCTTTGGCATAGTCAATAAAGCAGAAATAGATGTTTTTCCTGGAGCTCTCTTTCTTTTTCAATGACCCAACGGATGTTGACAGTTTTATCTCTGGTTCTTCTGCCTTTTCTAAAACCAGTTTGAACATCTGGAAGTTCACGCCTCATGTGCTGCTGAAGCTTGGCTTGGATAATTTTGAGCATTCTTTTGCTAGTGTGTGATATGAGCACAATTGTGCGGTAGTTTGAGCATTCCTTGACATTGCCTTTCTTTGAAATTGAAATGAAAACTGACATTTTCCAGTCCTGTGGTCATGGCTGAGTTTTCCAAATTTGCTGGCATATTGAGTGCAATACTTTCACAGCATCATCTTTTAGAATTTGAAATAGTTCAACTAGAATTCCATCACCTCCACTAGCGTTGTTTACAGTAATACTTTCTAAAGCCCACCTGACTTCACATTACAGGATGTCTGGCTCTAAGTGATTAATCACAATTTTGTAATCACAAAAGTAATCTGGATTATAATAGATACATCAGTTATATGTGGGTTGATACCATAGCAGAAAGAAAATCCTTTAGCTGTATTGTTGCATCACCAGCCCTGCTGTTAATTGTTACTTAATTGTTACAAAGATCACAATGGAATAGCTGTCTACTTAGCAAATTTGAGTAAAGATGTTGCAATACAAGTGAGAGTCAATTAGGATAAACAAGAATGCCATGTGTATCTTAAATGTTCTTATTGGAGTGGGGAAACAGCACTGTTACAACTCTTAAATCCCTTCTTTATTTTATCTGAGCATTTCTCTGTGCACACTCAAGCTCAGCAGGGAGTTTAAAAAAGAGGAAATTGAGAAAAGACTTGATAAACAATATCTGAATAATTTTAGGTGGCACAAAGGAGAACTGGGAATCATTAAGAGAGGCAATATCTAGGAGCAAGATCTTCAAGTTTTGAGTGCTACTAGTAAGAAATGCAATATAAAGCAATCAGGAATTCCCTTATAGTCCTGGAGATTAAAACTCTGGCACAAAGCTATTCTATGGAATGCTCCAGTTGCTTATACTGAGAGCAAAACCTGCCTTTACAAATGCATCCAGATTTATTCACAGGTGCCTGTAAGCCACTTTAAAAAGCAAAAACAGAACAACAACAACAAAAAAGGCACAAGAAAATCTGTATTAGGACTAAAGAAAATGGCCTAATTTTCATGTAGCTTGACTGTGCTACTGAATTTATCATCATGATGTTATCCTCTTCCTCCTCTTTATCATTTTCCAGGCACATCCTTAAAAGCGAATTTTTAAATCCACCAAAATGTTCTTTCCTGACTTACACCGCCTCTAACTTCACAAAAAAAGAGCAAGTTTTTACATGCACAGGAATTTTAAGCATGTGGGAAATGGTACAATTTACTATGACAAATATTCATATTTGAATAGGTATGAGAAGCTGAAATTTCCATGGCAAAGACAGAAGCCAAACAAACGGCAACTGTTTACATTTTTCTCCTTAGGATCATTGCTGTCGTTCAGTCACTCAGTGTTGTTTGACTCTGCGACCTCATGAACTGCAGCATGCCAGACTTCCCTGTCCTTCACGATCTCCCGGTGTTTTCTCAAACTCATGTCCATTAAGTCGTTGATGCCATCCAACATCTCATCCTCTGTCATCCCCTTCTCCTTTCAATCTTTCCCATCATCAGGGTCTTTCCTAATGAGTTGGCTCTTCCCATCAGGTGGCCAAAGTATTGGAGTTTCAGTTTCAGCATCACATTGTGACAACCAAAAGTGCTAACATATTTGGGCGACTGCTACCACTATTAAACCTCACTGATTTGAAATCCCCTAAGGAAATCACATTTAAATTAAAATCTATTTGTGTTAACAGGAAAGTGTGAAAACAGATATTAGTCTCTAAATGTAAAACTAATATTTAATTTAGAATTAAAAAAAGAAAAAAAATTTTTAGTCACCAAGAAAATACTAGGAAAGAAGAAATACTTCCTTTTAGTACTGAGACAAATATAAGCAATGGTATAGAAAATGACACATTTATCTTCAGACAAGAGAGAGTGTTAATTTCTTTTTTTTGTTAGAAAATAGCATGTTCCAGTGATTTTGCCTGTTCTCATATATTTGTTGGAATTTTCCCCTTTAATTTTGAGGACTTTCTTTGGCTACCATTTTTCTTTGGGGGAAGATGTTTTGTTATGGATTCAATATTTTTAATGTTCTTGTTCTCCATTTTTCCTTCTATCAATTTGGGAAAGCTATAGTTTCTTTCTCTTTTGAGGTATTTGATCAACTTTTTAAAGTTAATATTATTTGGATAATTTTTTTTCATATCATTATGAGCATTAAAAATGATTTGAGAATCCACTGTGACCCCCTTACCTCACTCCCCTTTTTATTGCTAAAATTGACAATCGCTGGTTTCATCTTTTTGTTAACCTATATCATTCTGGAGTGTTATAAATTTGATCTTTGGGTATCTCTCTCGGTTTAAATGTGACCCCATGGATTGCAGCATGCTAGGCTTCCCTGTCCTTCACCATATCCTGGTGCTTGCTCAAACTCAAGTCCATTGAGTCGTTGATGCCATCCAACCATCCCATCCTCTGTCATCCCCTTCTCCTCCTGTCTTCAATCTTTCCCATCATCAGGGTATTTCCTGTTAAGTCAGCTGTTCACATCAGGTGGCCAATGTATTGGAGGTTTAACTTCAGCATCAGTCCTTCCAATGAATATTCAGTGTTGATTTCCTTAAGGATTGACTAGTTTGATCTTCTTATGTTCATCCATCATAATTATAGAAAGGGGCAAATAAAATGGAAAAATATGATTATTTTATCTTCATTTGCCTCTTTAATAAAAAAAGAAAGGTCTAGTCTACTATTTAAGTGTCCATGTATCATGGCTTGATAGCTTACTTCTCTTTAGCACTGAATAATATTCCATTGTAAGGTTGCACCACAGGTTATTTATTAATCTGTTGAAGGAACAGATGCTTCTAAGTGCTAATAAATTTGCACAGAACTACTATAAATATTCACTGAAGGTTTTGCGTGGATGTAAAATGTGAATGCATTTGAGTAAGTACAAAAAAAAAAAAAAAAGAAGATGGTTAGTTCATATAGTTAGCATGCTTTGTTTTTTAAGGAATTGCCAGACTATCTTCCAAAGTTGCTCTAATATAGTACTTTTCAAAACAACTTTAAGGAGAAGTTTTAAAACCCAGTTTTTTATGGATAAAGATCGAGGCAGAAATTTGGGTTAAACATATGAGAAATAGCGGTAAGGTTAGAAAATTGCACTAAATTGTCAGAATTTCAATTAGATGTGTATAAGAGACAGAATTCATGTCCATTGTTTTTTAAGGAATTGCCAGACTATCTTCCAAAGTTGCTCTAATATAGTACTTTTCAAAACAACTTTAAGGAGAAGTTTTAAAACCCAGTTTTTTATGGATAAAGATCGAGGCAGAAATTTGGGTTAAACATATGAGAAATAGCGGTAAGGTTAGAAAATTGCACTAAATTGTCAGAATTTCAATTTTCTGAATAAGAAAATTTAGTAAGAATATATGAGACTTTAGAGACAGATAAAATATCTTTTATTTGAATACAAAGTAGCCAATAGATTAAAAAATAAATTGAGATGTAAAGAATAATCAAAATCAGGGTGAATTTTCTGAGTAGTGAAAATTTTATCAAGGATTAAAATAAAATATTGCATTTTAAATGAGCAGTTCTGTCTTTCTGTTAGTCCCTTTATCCATATTATTTTAAAATAATATTTTCCTGTGATTACCAGGGACTATCAATGGCAATCCTGTCAGCATTAGACAACAGGAAACATGTAAAATAAATACATTCTTCCAAAAAGTTTCTAAGGATCTCTGTTATCAATCACAAGATCAGATTGGAGAGAAATGGAATATTTGCTGAAACTTAGTTGTTACTATTTTCATATAGATTCTGGAATACATGTTTTTATCTACAATAGTCTTTTAGAAAAAAAATTGGCATAGGTTTTGGAAATTTTAAAATAATTCTTTTGCAAGTAAAGATAATTAAGAACTATCCTCAACTCTTGTAATATGTTTAACCTAGTATAGGCAAAACTGTAATTATTACTGACATAGAGAAATCAAGGAACAAAAGATGGAAAAATAACTTAGACACTGACAATATATTCCTTTTTTTATTTTTATTTTTATTTTTATTTATTTTTTTTAATAACAAAATGTTTTATTTTACTGTCATCTCTTTCTTTTTCACTTTTTTCTTTCTTTATATACATCAAAGTTTATCATGTACCTTCTTTGAAAGTTTTTTTTCCCCTGCAGTTTCAATATGATATACCTGCTGCTGCTGCTGCTAAGTCACTTCCGACTCTGTGTGACCCCAGAGA
>SJYX01011435.1:45876-59500 GCA_006410675.1 Oreotragus oreotragus
TGTGATCTACAGAGTCAAAAGCTTTGGCATAGTCAGTAAAGCAGAAATAGATGTTTTCCTGGAACTCTCTTGCTTTTTCCATGATCGAATGGATGTTGGCAATTTGATCTCTGGTTCCTCTGCCTTTCTAAAACCAGCTTGAACATCAGGGAGTTCACAGTTCACGTATTGCTGAAGCCTGGCTTGGAGAATTTTGAGCATTACTTTACTTGAGTGTGAGATGAGTGTGATTGTGTGGTAGTTTGAGCATTCTTTGGCATTGCCTTTCTTTGGAATTGGAATGAAAACTGACCTTTTCCAGTCCTGTGGCCACTGCTGTTTTCCAAATTTGCTGGCATATTGAGTGTAGCACTTTCACAGCATCATCTTCCAGGATTTGAAACAGCTCAACTGGAATTCCATTACCTCCACTAGCTTTGTTCATAGTGATGCTTTCTAAGGCCCACTTGACTTCACATTCCATGATATCTGGCTCTAGATTGGTGATCACATCATCATGATGATGTGATTATCCATACCCCTAGGAAAATTCAAGCTATCATGGTCTAATATTTATGGTCCATCACTATTCATCTCTGTAGTGTCATCTTTCTGTAATTATCCTTCCCTTTCTGTGCATTAAGCACAGGTGGCTGCGACCAGCGCACTAAGTGCAGGTGGCTGCGACTGATGTACTATGCGCAGGCGGTTGTGACTGGTGCAGTAAGCGCTGCAAAGAGGAGCTACTCCACGTCTGAGCTCATGGGTAGAACCTGGGAGTACCCCATGCCCGAAGGGCACCGGCCAAGAGGAGTTATCCATGTCTGAGGTCAGGTGCAGCGGCCGAGAGAGCCAGGCTGCAATAGCGCAGGAATGGCCGAGAGGAGCTACCCCGCATCTGAGGTCAGGGGCGCCTAGAGTACCCACCCCACACCTGAGGCCAGGGGTGGCGGGGAGGAGCAACCCCATACCTGAGGCCAGGGGCAGCAGCCAGGAAGAGCAATCCCACATTGGAAGTCAGGAAGGACAGCAGTGAGGAGATCCCCTCATCCAAGGTAAGGAGCAGTGGCTGCACTTTGCTGGAGCAGCCATGAAGAGATACCCCACGGCCAAGGTAACAGAAATCCAAGTAAGATGGTAGGTGTTGCAAGAGGGCATTAGAGGCAGACACACTGAAACCATACTCAGAAAACTAGTCAATCTAATCACACTAGGACCACAGCCTTGTCTAACTCAGTGAAACTAAGCCATGCCCGTGGGGCAACCCAAGATGGGTGGGTCATGGTGGAGAGGTTTGACAGAATGTGGTCCACTGGAGAAGGGAATGGCAAACCACTTCAGCATTCCTGCCTTGAGAATCCCATGAACAATACGAAAAGATAAAATGATAGGATACTGAAAGAGGAACTCCCCAGGTCAGTAGGCGCCCAATATGCTACTGGAGATCAGTGGAGAAATAACTCCAGAAAGAATGAAGGGATAGAGCCAAAGCAAAAACAATATCCAGCTGTGGATGTGACTGGTGATAGAAGCAAGGTCTGATGCTATAACAGCGATATTGCATAGGAACCTTGAATGTCAGGTCCATGAATCAAAGCAAATTCCGTTCAGTTCAGTCGCTCAGTCTGACTCTTTGCGACCCCATGAATCGCAGCACACTAGGCCTCCCTGTCCATCAACAACTCCCGGAGTTCACCCAGACTCACGTCCATCGAGTTGGTGATGCCATCCAGCCATCTCATACTCTGTCGTCCCCTTCTGTTCCTTCCTCCAATCCCTCTCAGCATCCAAGTCTTTTCTGATGAGTCACCTCTTTGCATGAGGTGGCCAAAGTACTGGAGTTTCAGCTTTAGCATCATTCCTTCCAAAAAAGTCCCAGGGCTGATCTCATTCAGAATGGACTGGTTGGATCTCCTTGCAGTCCAAGGGACTCTCAAGAGTCTTCTCCAACACCACAGTTCAAAAGCATCAATTCTTCGGCGCTCAGCCTTCTTCACAGTCCAACTCTCACATCCATACATGACCACAGGAAAAACCATAGCCTTGACTAGACGGACCTTAGTCGGCAAAGTAATGTCTCTGCTTTTGAATATACTATCTAGGTTGGTCATAACTTTTCTTCCAAGGAGTAAGCGTCTTTTAATTTCATGGCTGCAGTCACCATCTGCAGTGATTTTGGAGCCCCAAAAAATAAAGTCTGACACTGTTTCCACTGTTTCCCCATCTATTTCCCATGAAGTGATGGGACCGGATGCCATGATCTTCGTTTTCTGAATGTTGAGCTTTAAGCCAACTTTTTCACTCTCCTCTTTCACTTTCATCAAGAGGCTTTTTAGTTCCTCTTCACTTTCTGCCATAAGGGTGGTGTCATCTGCATATCTGAGGTTATTGATATTTCTCCCGGCAATCTTGATTCCAGCTTGTGCTTCTTCCAGCCCAGCGTTTCTCATGATGTACTCTGCATATAAGTTAAATAAGCAGGGTGACAATATACAGCCTTGACGTACTCCTTTTCCTATTTGGAACCAGTCTGTTGTTCCATGTTCAATTCTAACTGTTGCTTCCTGGCCTGCATACAGATTTCTCAAGAGGCAGGTCAGGTGGTCTGGTATTCCCATCTCTTTCAGAATTTTCCACAGTTTATTGTGATCTACACAGTCAAAGGCTTTGGCATAGTCAATAAAGCAGAAGTAGATGTTTCTCTGGAACTCTCTTGCTTTTTCGATGATCAAGCAGATATTGGCAATTTGATCTCTGGTTCCTCTCCCTTTTCTAAAACCAGCTTGAACATCAGGGAGTTCACGGTTCAATATTGCTGAAGCCTGGCTTGGAGAATTTTGAGCATTACTGTACTAGCGTGTGAGATGAGTGCAATTGTGCAGTAGTTTGAGCATTCTTTGGCATTGCCTTTCTTTGGGATTTGAACGAAAGCTGACCTTTTCCACTCCTGTGGCCACTGCTGAGATTTCCAAATTGGCTGGCATATTGAGTGCAGCACTTTCACAGCATCATCCTTTAGGACTTCAAATAGCTCAACTGGAATTCCATCACCTCCACTAGCTTTGTTCATGGTGATGCTTTCTAAGGCCCACTTCACTTCAGATTCCAGGATGTCTGGCTCTAGATGAGTGATCACACCTTTGTGATTATTCGGGTCATGAAGATTTTTTTTTGTACAGTTCTTCTGTGTATTCTTGCCACCTCTTCTTAATATCTTCTGCTTCTGTTAGGTCCATACCATTTCTGTCCTTTATCAAGCCCATCATTGCATGAAATGTTCCCTTGGTATCTCTAATTTTCTTGAAGAGATCTCTAGTCTTTCCCATTCTGTTCTTTTCCTCTATTTCTTTGCATTGATCACTGAAGAAGGCTTTCCTATCTCTTCTTGCTATTCTTTGGATCTCTGTTTTCAGATGCCTAAATCTTTCCTTTCCTCCTTTGCTTTTCACCTCTCTTTTTTTCACAGCTATTTGTAAGGCCTCCCCAGACAGCCATTTTGTTTTTTTTTTGCATTCCCTTTCCATGGGGATGTTTTTGATCCCTGTCTCCTGTACAATGTCACGGACCTCATTCCATAGTTCATCAGGCACTTTATCTATGAGATTTAGGCCCTTAAATCTATTTCTCACTTCCACTGTATAATAAGAGATTTGATTTAGGTCATACCTGAATGGTCTAGCAGTTTTCCCTACTTTCTTCAGTTTGACTGTGAATTTTGTAATAAGGAGTTCATGATCTGAGCCACAGTCATGAGCTCCTGGTCTTGTAGCCCAAGGAATTTTCCTGTCCAGGATACTGAAGTGGGTAGCCATTCCCTTCTCCAGAGGATCTTCCCAACCCAGGTATCAAAATAAGGACTCCCGCATTGGTTGCAACCAGAGAATCCCAGGAATACTCGAATGGGCACCCTATCCCTTCTTCAGGAGATCATCTTGACCCAGGAATCAAACTGGGGTCTCCTGCATTGCAGACGGATTTTTTAACAACTGAGCTACTAGAGAAGCCCATGAAGCCAACTAGTCCTGGACTTTTGTTGAGAATTTTTTAATCAGTTTCAATTTCAGTGCTTATGATTGGTCTGTTCATATTTTCTATTTCTCCTTGGTTAGACTTAGGGGATTGTACCTGTCTAAGAATTTGTCCATTTCTTCTAGGTTGTCCATTTTATTTGCATCTAGTTGCTTGTGGTAGTCTCTTATAATGGATACCATACAGATACAAAGACTCTAACTGCTTTTTCATTTCTAATTTTATTGATTTGAGCACTCTCCCTTTTTTCTTGAGTGTGCCTAAATGTTTATTGATTTTATTTTTTTTTAAGAACTAGCTTTTAGTTTATTCAATCATTTATATTCTTAATTTCTGTTTATTTCTGCTCTGTTCGTTTATAATTTATTTCTTTCCACAAACTTTGGTTTTTATTTTTCTCTTGAAAGTGAAAGTGAAAGTGAAGTTGCTCAGTAGTGTCCAACTCTTTACGACCCCATGGACCATAGCCTACCAGGCTCAGTGATCCATGGGTTTTTCCAGGCAAGAATACTGGAGTAGGCTGCCATTTCCTTCCCCAGGGGATCTTCCCAACCCAGGGATCGAACCCGGGTCTCTTGCATTGCAGACAGACACTTTATCATCTGAGCCACTATAAGGTTGGATTGTTTATTTGTGATTTATTTTTTCCTCAGGTATAATTTCATTGCAAGTTTTAAGAAATTAAATTATTTATTAAAATAAGGCATATTTCTTTTAAACTGTATGTCAGGGAGGAAGAATCAAAAGAGATATATAACAAACTACATGATGGCAGTTATATAGTGAAGATAATATTGTAATATATGATAAGTTTATAAAAGATGCCATTCCATTGCTTTTTTTTTCCTCCTAAGAGCATTTACACAAGAATCAATAATGTGACCAACTGGAAAGAATAGTATTATGTGTCATGTGACTAACATTATTCTCCTAGTCATAATGATTGAATGAGAAGATTCAATCTTCAATCAGATTGCATCTTCTAACTGTTTGGAACTTGATCACTGGAAGGATAAGCCAATTTATTGACAAACAGAAACACTGTCCCTATAAGTGGTAGTTGATGCAATTAATATTCCATGGATGGGATCTCTGGTAGTGTATTGGTTTCCACACTTGCTCACTACTTCAGTGTGTCCTTGGATAGGTGAAGCTTATCTCTTGTAATAAACTTAGGATAGCCTGAAGGCCTTTACAATCAGTGATTTTAATTTTCCTTAAAAAATTTAAAGAATTAAAATAATTAATTGGATAAACATTCAATCTTTGGCAATGTTTGCTTTATAAGATATATTGTTTCATTTTTCTGCTAAGAATATATATAATACATGTCTACCACCAAAATTTTTGCATACATTTTTACTTAAAAGATAAAATGAAATAATTTATAACAATAATTTTGAATGTTTAATGTATCATTGTTAAATATCTTTCACTTTTAAAGGTATGCACCTGTTCATACATCCCTGGGGGACTTCATATGCAATTAGCAATGAGTTATTGAAAATTTATATCTTAGTTTTAATAATTCCCCCAAATGTGACAATTATACTTCGGCAAAATTGCCTGTGAGGACAGAAGGAAGACTTCAAGCAACAAAACTCCACAATACTGTAACATAATTTAGGACCTCTAGGAAGGAGTTATTCTCCCTTGAAAATCAATGTTCTTTCCAGATTATTCACATCAGAATTCAGAGCAGGTTAACTGTCTTGGCTTTGTACCAAAAGGAGACCACTGATCCATCTAACAATATGCAAGAAAGTTCCAAGCAAACAGAAAAAGTCCAGAAAGAAATACCTGGAAAGTTCCATTAAAAAATGACACATCTTCATTACCTAAATTCCAAATTTCTAAGAACATTCAGATGACAGTGAAGACTAGAGGCTGATGCAAGTTTCATTTGATAAGCCAGTTTTCAGATTCAACAACTTCATTTCTATTTTATTCCTGTGGCTGCTGCTGCTGCTGCTGCTAAGTCGCTTTAGTCGTGTCCGACTCTGTGTGACCCCATAGACAGCAGCCCACCGGGCTCCTCCGTCCCTGGGATTCTCCAGGCAAGAACACTGGAGTGGGTTGCCATTTCCTTCTCCAATACATGAAAGTAAAAAGTGAAAGTGAAGTTGCTCCGTTGCGTCCAACTTCTAGCGACCCCATGGTCTGCAGCCTACCAGGCTCCTCTGTCCACGAGATTTTCCAGTCAAGACTACTGGAGTGGGTTGCCATTGCCTTCTCCACATTGTTATGTTTTCTAATGTCTTATTTCATACATATATGTACATACACAATGCACACATTTTCACCAATTTAATGAGCACTTTGAATGAGGCCAGTGGAATTGACATGTTCTGTATGAGTAAATAAACAACATATTTTCAAGAGATTACACTTAGAAAAAAATATTTTATACTGACTATATGTTGAATTAAAACACTGAGTTAAGTAAGCTGTATGATTAATATTAACCTTATTTGGCTCACAATTTTTATTCATATTTTTATTTCTGATGGTCAACATTCTTCTAAATAGTAAAGTTAAAAGACATTTTCCCTTTCCAAGAATATGTAGACCAGTATTCAATAATTATACACATGATGAAAACAATATAATAATTAAGGGATCTAATATTATATATATATTTCATAGTCAAATAGAGAAGGCAGTGGCACCCCACTCCAGTACTCCTGCCTAGAAAATCCCATGGATGGAGGAGCCTGGTAGGCTGCAGTCCATGGGGTCTCTGAGGGTCAGACATGACTGAGCGACTTCAGTTTCACTGTTCACTTTCATGCATTGGAGAAAGAAATGGCAACCCACTCCAGTGTTCTTGCCTGGAGTAACCCAGGGACAGGGGAGCCTGGTGGGCTGCCGTCTTTGGGGTCACAAAGAGTCAGACATGACTGAAGTGACTTAGCAGCAGCAGCAACATAGTCAAAATTAATTTGTGTTGAAATTTGAAGACTAGATAAAAGTTTATGATTAGAAGCTAAGAAAAAGTTTATGACATATGATGGCTAATTGATATTTTAAAAGATACATATATAGAATGATGTTTATAAGAGCCGGAGGCTAGAGGTCTGTACCTAGGTAAGTGAAACACTTCACCTATATCTAGGAAATATTAATCCTTTTATTAAATATATATCATGTTCAAAGATGCACAAAAGTTCTGAGTGACTATCTTCATAGAAATCTGAAAAATACTCTCAAGCATCAATATTTCTGACTCAGAATTATATTTTAAAATTTACCGTAGTGAATGAATCTAATTTGTTTAAACATCTGGAAAAGTACACAATCTATTTCTCCTTTATAATTTATGATATTTCTTAAAAGGATAAATGCTTTGGTATTCATTGTATATGTAGGACACACATACATGAATCATGGTTACTTGGGAATTTCATTTCAGTCTAGCTTTGCCTTCTAAAAGCATTAACTTTTGACCTTGAATGGCCAAAGAAGAAGAAAATAAAACTGCTAGAGATTTCATTGTCCTGTTTTACCTCATTATCTCTTGTAGAATCTCCTGCTGTTTATAAAATTGAAAAATCATGCTGAGCTGAATGTCCAATGGCCTGAATAAAATCAATTTTAACATATTTTATCCTTCATCTTAACTTAGTCACTGGAAGCAATGGAAAAGTAAGTTATGGCAGTCAATATTTCTTTATGTACTACACGTGTAACTGCTATTTATGCTGTGATTTTACCTTGTCGTGAGGAACAAAACTGACAGAGATCAGGATCATCACGCAGAAAACCAAGTTTAAGGGCAGCTCTCAATCTTCTCATTAACACAGTGATCAAATTGTCACCTTATATATATTAGATTGCAGAATTTTAATAATTTTGAAAGATATGGTAAAATGTAATTTTATTCTACAAAATTCATATAAATGTATTACTCAAGATTAACATGATGTTTCAAAATACTTCATTAAGAATGAGAGATATCAGAGATGATATAGCATATTAAGCTACAAAAAATAATTTTAGCTATCTGTTCACTTCAAACATATGAAAAATGTAAGAAATTTTCATGTCCATGAAATATGTAAACATGAGGCCAAGTTAAAAAGGGTAGTAATAGGAAAAAGTGATTTTGCTTTATTTTATATAGCAGCCTCAGTGGGAAAAAATTATAATAGCTGTAGGCTTACCATTGCATTATTTTGCCTTGAATAATTTTATATAAATTTATTAAAATATTCTGCCATTCATTCCTAGAATCCAGGGGCAGGATTTCATTTATAAAACAACATTAAAAACATCCTGTTCTCTTGATCCTAATATGATACTTGTTTTCTTGACTGAGTACTTTAATATAATTAAATTGTTTGGAAACTGTTGTTCAGAAATTCTGTTTTGTACCAAGAAACAAAAAATTACTGTAACATTTTCAGTCCAGAAGATGGTCTACTAGAAAGTTGGATCTCAGTGTCCCAGAAGCTATTAAATATAAAAGTAACTTGGCACATACTCACCTTAGCACAACTTCTAGAAAACTAGTTCATGTTAAGTTACATTTAAGTAATTTAGTACAGTTATATTCTTCTCTTAAAATATATATAAAATATGAATATAAACATAATACCCACATATCCAACTGTTTCAAAGAGGTTCTGATTCATATATTGATCCCTTGAGAGCAATCAAACTAGAAATGACAATTTAAAAAGTACTAATTGCAATAGATTTTGTAGCTTGTTCTTGATATTGTTGTTTAACAATATTTACAGGGCAAATAAGAAAAGCATAAGCTTAGGAGTCATTATTTACCTTTAAGCTTGTCTGTCTTCTTAGATGTCTGCTACTTACCAAAAATACAGAATTATTTTTTAAGGTAGCCTTACTCACCTTCTCCCAATATTTAGTGGAGGGCTTCCTTGGTGGCACAGATGGAAAAGAATCTGCCTGCAAAACAGGAGACTGGGGTTCAATCCCTGAGTCAGGAAGATTCCTTGAAGGAGGAAATGGAAAACCACTCCAGTATCCTTGCCTAGAGAATTCCATGGACAGAGGAGCCTGGTGGGCTACAGTCCATGGGGTCACTAAGAGTCAGACACAACTGAGAGACTAATACACAACACACATTCATCTTAGTGTGCATATCTGATAAGCTATTAGACAGAAAACAGTTTAAAAATATAGAAAGTGACATGAAACGTAGCATATTATTACATGACTGATGCTTACTCATTTATGCTATAATCCAGTCCATGACCACTGATTATTAGTGGGGGGAAGAAAAGAGGTTACTTGTTTTTTAATTTAGCTGAATATTGTTACATTAAAAAAAATAATAATACTATTTATAATTTAAAGTTTAAAAAATATTTTCAGGAGCTGATTTCAAGTATAATGCTTTTTCTTCAAACTGAAATAAATTGTCCCGTTCAGAATGTATTCTTAGAAGTAAAGAGATACTTACTACTCTTAAATGATATACAGTTCAGTTCAATTCAGTTCAGTCACTTAGTTGTGTCTGACTCTTTGCAAGCCTATGGACTGCAGCACACTAGGCCTTCCTGTTCACCACCAACTCTCGGAGTTTACTCAAACTCATGTCCACTGATTCAGTTATGCCATCCAACCATCTCATCCTCTGTCATCCCCTGCTCCTCCCACCTTCAATCTTTCCCAGCATCAGGGTCTTTTCAAATGAGTCAGTTCTTCACAGCAAGTGGACAAAGTATTGAAATTTCAGCTTCAGCATCAGTCCTGAAAGGTTGTCGCTGAATCACACAAAGACGCAGGGATTCTTGGCCTCCAGAGAAGAATCCAACCCAGGGCCAGAGATGAGGCTTGATCACTTAGAGCTTTTGTGTAATAAAGTTTTATTAAAGTGAAAAGGAGATAGAGAAAGCTTCTGACATAGAAATCAGGAGGGGGTAAAAAGAGTACCCCCTTGCTAGTGTTAGCAATGGAGTTATATACTCTCCAGTGAATCCAAAGAATGTCTGGAGGTTGTAAAGACCTCACCAGACCTACTCCCATAATTTACATTTTAAGATAACATGATTCAGTTCAGTTCAGATTAGCCAGGTTTAATCCAGAGACTGTCCTCAAGCAGGATACATAATCCTAAGGACTGTAGAGGAAAAAATGGTTTGTCCTTTCTTTCTCCTTGAGAATTCCAGACCCCTCTCTCCTTGGGGACCCCTAGACTTCTTATCAACCTGCCTAGGCAATGACTCTCGCACTTCCAATGAACATTCAGGACTGATTTCCTTTAGGATAGACTGGTTGGGTCTCCTTGCAGTATAAGGGACTCTCAAGAGTCTTATCCAATACCACAGTTCAAAAGCATCAATTCTTCAGCACTCAGCTTTCTTCACAGTCCAACTCTCACATCCATACATGACTACTGGAAAAACCATAACCTTAACTAGATGGATGACAAAGTAATGTCTCTGCTTTTTAATACACTGTCTAGGTTGGTCACAACTTTTCTCCCAAGGAGTAGCATCTTCCAATTTCATGGTTGCAATCACCATCTGCAGTGATTTTGGAGCCTAAAAAAAGAAAGTCCGCCACTGTTTCCACTGTTTCTCCATCTATTTGCCCTGAAGTGATGGGACTGGAAGCCATGATCTTTGTTTTTTGAATGTTGAGCTTTAAGCCAACTTTTTCACTCTCCTCTTTCACTTTCATCAAGAGGCTCTTTAGTTCTTCTTCACTCTCTTCCATAAGGGTGGTGTCATCTGCATATCTGAGGTTATCAGCAATCTTGATTCCAGCTTGTGCTTCATCCAGCCCTGAGTTTCCCACGATGTACTCTGTATATAAGTTAAATAAGCATGGTGACAATATACAAATGATATTAAACAACATTGAACAATAAATATCTGCCAATCCAGGTGTTCAATTTTGTAATCACTTTCAGTTGTCTACCTTACCTGGTGTGAAGGGTGGAAGCTATAACTACTGTTTTAAGTAACAGAACTGTGCTCTTACTTACTCTAATAAAGACTTGTATGCAAATGATGTAAAGGACTATCAGTGTCATAGATGTTATGACCTAAAGAGACGATTTTTTTTGTGCTGAGATCTTAATTTATAAAGTTATTACTAAGAGCCGACAGAAAGGCCAATGCCATTGAAATAATATATTATTAACATTATTGCCAGGGTCCAGCCCCAGTGGATCCAGGGTAATTCAAAGTGGGGATGGAGTCAGCGTTCTAGGAATTAATGGAAGATATAGAGGAGATTAGAAGGAAATAATACAGTAGGAAAATAAGTGGAGAAAAAGAGGCTGAATAACTTGGTTTACGTGGGATATCAATAAAGCTTCAAGACAAGAAGCTTGCACCACCTACGCAGGCCACTGGAGCCCACTTGAATATCGGAGGGTGCCCTGCCTTGGGCTCCCTCTCCTGTGGAGCTTAAATGCCAGAGCAAAATTAACAGGCTTGGCAAGCACCCACGTTCCAGATGGGAATTCAGCCAGAAAAACGGAGAACAACAACAAAAAAAATGACACGGGGGAATCAGTCGTTCCAGAAACTGATTCGATTTCTTTATTTTTAGGTTTGCTTAATACCTTTTGTTACACATAGAGACAAATGGAAATTTTAAAGTCACATGGGGGTCAGCAGTCCTGACCTTTATCAAAATCAGGTGCTTCATATAAATGTATACAAAAAGGTCTTAGGGGTTTTACATCATCTTCTGGCCATGAGACCTGCTGACGTTTTATGATCCTTTCTTTCTGATAACAGTCAGTCAACCAAAAAACTTATTTTCCCAGGATGATTTTTCTTAAACCAGGCACCACCTTCTGTAGGTATCAGATAAAGTTGCATTCCTATAGGGTGATGGTTTAGTGGGTTACAATTAAGAAAGGAATTTACTTAGCCTAAGGTTAACATGATTAATCTTAAAGGTTAATACTTATTTCTTCTATATGCTAGTTATATTCATTATAAGGGCAGGGAATTTAGCAGCAAATATTGGCTCAACAAATGAAAAACCCTTCACCAATATAATTTATAATCAACTCACTATACTATACTAATAATTTTCTAACTTCTCAAAAGAATCTGTATTTAGAAAGTTTAAAGCATCTCGTGCCTCTAACGGTTGGGAGGCTGTAAACAATCACATGTGGCTGAACGAATATGTACAAGCAGGCTAGATAGCCTTCAGAGGAGTTAATAAGTTGAAACGCTCTTCTCAAGCCCAGGAATTTTTATTAACTGGAGCTGTAGGTTAACTCCTTCTCCAAGAGAGGTGATGGGGGAGAGCCACCCATAAAGTCAGAGGTGTAGGTGAGAGCACAAAACAGTAAACTGTGCAGACTCTGGTTTGGGGGGTAGATGCTGGGAAATGGGGTTCCCGAGGCTCGATCCCGCCTTTGCGAATGCCGAAGCCTCCTTCCTCATGACCTTTGCCTTGGGCGGAGTTCCTCACGCTGGCTCCCGACACATTATCCTACAGAAAGGGAGATGTCCTGCCACCCAGGCTCAATGGGAAACACAAGAGGTCAGAACACAGGAGTGAAGGGAAGGCCTGAGCCAGGGCCTTAATTGGAGTTTCTGCAGGAAAAACAAGGCAGGTCAGGGATTATAGTGTAAGACTAGTTTAGTTGAATAATTCTACCTATTTCTTGGCTCTGGTGGTGGTCTACAGTGCCTGCCACCTGGTCTTGGAATGATTTAGGACAGGGAAACACTGACTTGGCTAGTAAGGATGAAATAAGAAGGTAGGTGGGGCACAATCACAGGAAAGGCCTGTTTCAGGCAAGCTAACTTATAAGAAAGAGGTAAATACTTAGGCTTATAGTTCAAATCTGGTGATTGATGTAGTCCACAAGACATATAGAATAAAGAAAATATAATCAGAACAGCAATAAATGTGGCAGATTTAAGTGTGGCATGAGGCAAGTGGAAGTGATGTATTTTTCAGTGGAAATTTTCTGTGTGCTCTTTTCTAGCTATTTCTCAGGAACTATCAGCCACCTAAGTTAAGTGAGAAAACAGAGTAAAAGATTAAACATTACACTTATCAGCAGTATTTTCCAATTTAATTTAGAGTGTGGCCTAAGGAAGGGACTGAATAAAACTATTCTCTAAAAGCACTTTACTTAGAAAATGTGACTGAATGAAGTTCAGATCTAAGCTCTTACAAAAGCTGTCCCATATCTAGGCAGTTTAAAGAAATCTCTTTTCTTCCTTTTTAAAACCAGTGATAGTTAAATAATAATTATTGAAAATAGTTATTGAAAAAATTAGATGTGATAAATTTACACTTTGCTTGGGGTGCTGAGAAGAGCCACCCAGCACCTGAGGCCAGGGCAGTGGGCCAGAAGAACAACCTTGCGTGCAGGGAGGAGCAAACCCACGTTCAAGGAGCAGTGGCTGCGCAGGCACAGGAGGGCCTAGAGGAGCTATCCCACACTGAAGGTCAAGAAGGGCGGTGGTGAGGAGATACCCCTCATCCAAGGTAAGGAGCAGCAGCTGTGCTTTGCTGAAGCAGCCTTGGAGAGATACCCCATGCCCAAGGTAAGAGAAACCCAAGTAAGATGGTAGGTGTTGCAAGAGGGCAGTAGGGGGCAGAAACACTGAAACCATGCTCACAGAAAACTAGTCAATCTAATCACACTAGGACC
>SJYX01011436.1:18545-34339 GCA_006410675.1 Oreotragus oreotragus
GTGAGGGAAGAAAGCTTTGAGGACATTTATATTAAGACATGGGGAATGAGTGTGAGAATTCCAGGAAAGTTTGGGGGAAAGCAGGCTGAGCTGCTTGCCTTTCTTAAAGACTTCTGACCAGAGGATAATCGCAGGTTGACTGGTATGGACACAGGCCTGAAAACTCACCCTGATCTCAGTCTTCAGCGTGACCTGGCCTTGCTCATACCTCAGAGAAGGAGGGGGTACCCCCGTAGCTCCATCTGCCAAGCTGGGTTGTGGGACTTCACTATACCTGCGGCTGCCCACCTATGCACTCAGGAGCGTCAGCCTGAGAACAAACTCTTCTCCTCGAGGCCTTGAAAGGGGTAGAGCCAGAGTCTATTCAGTCAGCGGACTCACTGGGAACCCAGGTGCTCTGTCCAGTGCTACGGAATACCACCCTGCTTCCAGAACCTGAGGCATTTCAATTAAAGGGCGGTGCTTCACACCAACATTTTTCTCTTCCCTGGCTTCCCAGTCAGATGGCTGTGTATTATAAATAACAATAAGCCGGCCCAGTCAGAGGCTATAATTGAGTCTCTTCTTTCTGCTGACATCAACGGGATTCCCTCCAGTGAGTTACTGTGTGGGTATTTAATTGGGAGACACGTGGGAGGAAGCCAGCCTGACTCTGCAGTCATATTGGGTCCGCCCACTGATGTCAGGTCCGCCCCCTGGAGAGGCTCCGTGTGTTACTTTCGGCCTCGCAGACTATTGCAAAAGGTCAAGGAAGACCAAGGGCCAAGCAGGTCAGCCTGGAGGCTTGAAAGCAGAGGGAACCTTGGCAGAAAAGAGAAATGATCCTGCAAACAAATACTGTTGCCCCAGTTTCTGATTTAACTTGTTCAGATCATAATGTTTGTTGATTGTGTGTGTGTTGGTGAGTGGTTCATAAAGAAGGGAGAAGAACCTTGGAGAACACCATAATCAAAAGAACAACTGCTAGGTGCCTAAAAAATCAATTTCGGCACCGCTTTCTTTAACTAGGAAGAAGGACATGGGAGAGGATTTCACTGTTTTATTTACCTGATGGCTGTCTGGTGATGAATATATACAATAGCCCTTTAAGGTGGTATTTAACATACCCATTTGACAGAAGCTGGGTCTAAGAAAACACAGGTAATAAGTGGCAGATATTCAATTCAGACTCATGTAATTGTGACTCTAAATCCCATATTAATTCCACTCTACGTCTTGGCTTCAGCCACTGCTCAGTCCACCCTCAAGCTTCTTGTATATCCATCGATTAATTAATGTGCAAAATATTTGTTTCCAGTGCAGGCACCGTATAGATTTCAGTCCTGTAGAGAACATAAGGAGCATTCATAATACTAATATTGACAACAGTAGCTAATGTTTACATGGTGATTGTGATCTTCTAAGCTTCCTTCTGAACATTTTGTAAATATTAACTTGATGAGGTGGTGGTTGTTCAGTTGCTCTCATGTCCGATTCTTTGCGGCCAGGCTTCTCTGTTCTCACTATCTCCCAGAATTTGCTCAAACTCAAGTCCATTGAGTTGGTGATACCATCCAACCATCTCATTCTCTTTTTCCCCTTCTCCTCCTGCCCTCAGTCTTTCTCAGTGTCAGGGTCCTTTCGAATGAGTCAGCTTTTCAAATCAGGTGGCCAGAGTATTGGAGCTTCAGCTTCAGCATCAGTCCTTCCATTGAATTTTCAGGGTTGATTTCCTTTGAAGGACTGATTGATTTGTTCTCCATACAGTCCAAGGAGGTACCAGCAATCTAGACAACTGGTTTCCAGAGACATCACCATCATGTCCTGAAACCTGATCCTTTGGGGCTTAAGGCCCAGATGGCAGACTAGAGTAAAGATCAGGCTGTTAACCCATGACTGAGGCCGGGGCTGGGGCAGGCTACATGCCTCAGGCTGTGGCACAGGGGTTCCAGACCAAAGCCCAATTTCCCAAGCTTTGCCAGTTGCTTCAAGAAATTGTCCTCATGGGGTCCATGAGCAGAATGTCCAGATCCTTGATGGAAGAGAGGCTGTGAATCAGTGGGTGAGGGGTCTTCACCAGACACTCAATCCCCCCTCCCTGCCCATTCCCTACTAGGGGCTCGATTTTTCTCGGCAGCACCTGGGATGCCACAGATAAAGATGTCCTTTATCCTCTCAGTAAACAGGCTTGGATGGGCAGGATTAAAATCATATCAGAAGAACTAAAGATTGAGTATTATTGAAAATTTCCTAGCTGCAAGGTTTCTGAGAAACTTGGAAGCATATCTGAGTTAGGGGAGGGGAAGTGGGAGCTTCATCTATCACGGAATTGTGATGGCAGTCAGCTCCCTCTCCTGTCGCCTCCCAGTTACTCCAAACAGAACCACTGACTATGTCTGACCCCCAGGAGTAGCTACAACCTGCTCTGTCTCTTCTCGGGGCATGAGGTGACCCTCCCCCTTCCATGGGCTGACCCTGCCACTCCTACCACTGACCCTGTCCCCCCATCTCCCTTGGGATGTTGCTCCATTCATCTCTGCCCTCTCTCTCCAGAATCTTTAATCTGTTCTTCTCCTTGGCCACTTTATTCTCATCCTACTGTTTTTCCAACTTATCAAGTTTTCCTTTAAAATTAAGAAAAGCAATAAACATAGTTCTCTTGTGATAATTGCCTCACCTCTTTCCTCCCATTATCATCCAGATTTCTTTTAAGGGTAGTCTACCGTCCCACTGTTTTCAACTTATTATCTCATATTCACTTTTCAAGCAACTGTAATCTGACCTCACGCCCTACCATTTCACTCAAATTGCTCTCATTAAAGTCAGAAATAATGGCCTCCTGCAAGACAAAGTCTGCAAAGCACTTCCAGGATTCCTCTGATCTTTCTCTGAATGTATTCCCATCTCACATCTTTGTAAGGGTTGATGCAATTCACTGCCTCCTCCATCCTGAAACTCCTCTTCCTCGGCTTCTAGGATACCTGCTTGTCTTTCGCAAGTATCATCCTAAACAGTTGGTTTCTTTCTCTCCCTCTCTTTTAAAAATATTTATTTATTTGGCTGCCCCAGGTCTTAGTTACAGCTTGAGGATCTTAGTTACCTGACCAGGGATCAAACCCAGGCCCTCTGCATTGATAGCTCAGAGTCTTAGCTACTGGACCACCAGGGAAGTCCCATAAAAAGTTGGTTTCTTTGGGTTCTACCCTTAGCATGCTTTTTTCACTATATGCTCTCCTTGCCAATTTCATTTAAACTCATGTTTTGAAGTTCCACTTATATGGTAATAATCCCCAAATCTCTATCTCTGGTCCCTGAGTTCTGTACCTACATAACCAACTGTGTGCTGGCTAGAGTCACCTGAATGCCTCCCCAGCTCCATATGCTTCACATTCTTTACATCCAACATGGAATTCATCATCTTTACCTCTTATTCCATTTTGCTCTGAATTCTCCTTCTTGATTTGCAGCATCTCCATCTGCTCAGTTGCCCAGCCAGGAACCTGGACTTTTCAATATACATCTTTCTCCAGAGCTCCATTTACAAGCCAGTCACCAGTTCTGGAGTCTTTATTTCAAGGATACCCCCTTTTGTCATTCCTGATGCCACTCTGTTAGTTGAGCTTCTCTTTGTATCATGCTTGTACTGTGGCAGTGGTCTCCTATCTTCTCTCCTTGCTTCCACGCTGCCCATCCCCTGTCCCACATAACACTCAGCATGCTGCTTCGGGGCAATGCTTCCAAAATGTGGAGTTTCTCTGTAAGCATCCATATTCAATCGGACAGAGCTTAAGCTCTTCCATGTTACATCAAAGTATTTAAATGATGTGACATGAGCACTTTCTTTGCCTCAGGGCCTGCCCTTTCTCGTTCTGTGACATGGATGTCATGCCACTTGCAGTTACCCCAATCTCCTGTTGGTGCTTCCTAGCCCTGCACTCACACTGTCCTTACAGCCTCCTGCATCCTCTCTCCTCCATCATATCTTTAGATCCATTAGCTCTTTAATCTGTCCTCTCAGTTGGCTGAGCACATTCCTTCGTGGACACAAGGGAATAAACTTGTCAAGACCAAGTTTACAAGTAGGCAGGATAGGTGCCTACCCATGTGGCTTAAATAATGAGGCTCATAACTAATTATATTTCATTGTTGAAAATTATTTCATTATTGGATCATTCCTTTTGTTGTCTTTGTCTTTTTGTTTCTGGAGAATCCTCTGTAAATTTCTGTGGGAGGAGGTTAATCCCATGAACTTTTATAGTCCCACACATTACAGAAGGGGGGTTATGGCAGTCAGCTGAGAGTGACGCTCTTGGTGAAATGGAACATAGATGAAAAACTGCATTGAGGATGTAGAGGCATGTTGCTACACAGAGAGAGGAGAACACATCAATATTATGTCTATATTGCAGAACTAACTTGGTTGAATCGTGGATGATACCAGAAAGTTCAGTTCAGTTCAGTTGCTCAGTTGTGTCTGACTCTTTGCGACCCCGTGGACTGCAGCATCCCAGGCTTCCCTGTCCATCACCAATTCCAGGAGCTTACTCAAACTCATGTCCATCAAGTCAGTGATGCTATCCAACCATCTCATCCTGTGTCATCCCCTTCTCCTCCTGCCTTCAATCTTTCCCAGCATCAGGGTCTTTTCCAATGAGTTCTTTGCATCAGTACAGTTCAGTCCAGTCACTCAGTCATGTCTGATTCTTTGTGACCCCATGAACCACAGCACACCAGGCCTCCCTGTCCATCACCAACTCCCAGAGTCCAGCCAAACCCATGTCCATTGTGTTGGTGATGTCACCCAACCATCTCATCCTCTGTCATCCCCTTCTCCTCCTGCCCTCAATCTTTCCCAGCATCAGGGTCTTTTCCAATGAGTCAGCTTTCCACATCAGGTGGCCAAAGTATTGCAGTTTCAGCTTCAGCATCAATCTCCTATAGGATGGACTGGTTGGATCTCCTTGCAGTCCAAGGGACTCTCAATAGTCTTCTCCAACCAACTAACAACACCAGGAAGTTAGGATTCAAATTAATGCCCAGGTGACTAAAAATGAGAAAAGATAAAAAGATTTCCTGAATAATACAGCAGCATCACCTATGGATTGCTGTGTTCATTTCCTTAAAAAACAGATTGTCAAAGAGAGATTGCTTTATCGGATCTTGTGAGATGGGCCGATATATCATCTGAGCTTTAGAAATAAAATATAAAGGTAATGCACTTCACATCCTATAGGCGGTTGGAGGTAGAATGAGCAAGAAATGATGTGACTATCAGAAAACTAGGAAGAAAAGGAAGGCAGGAAGAGAAAGACATATGCAACAAATCTGTGTTGAGCATCTACCCAGAGAGTATTATTCCACAGATGGTATCGGACGAGTGTGGGCCCCACCCCGCTGTGAGTATCCACTTGGCCTATGATAGGTGCTCAGTGTAAATGTTTGTGGAAAGAAGGAAGGAATGAGGGATGGAGGGAGTAAACAAGTGCCCTATTGTTAGTTGCTTTAGAATAGCTTAAAGCAAATGGCTATTAAAAATTTACTGTTTAGCTTTTCACCCTGTGGTATGTTCTTGCCCACAGCATGTTCCTCTAGAAAATTCACACTATATCTATTGCTCATTAAGGTGAGGGAGTACTTTATCAGGCTAAGTGGACTATCCATCAGTTCAGCATGTTAAATCTGAGGAGTTATTAAAGCAGACAGCAAGGGAATGGCATAGCTGGCGTTCTAAAATCAGGTACCAAGAGCAGCCCAGCCAATCATGTACTGGGGCCCTGTAGCTGAGCTGGAGTCAGGACACGTCCCTGCTTGTCTATACCTCTGGACAGGTCAGTCATCCAGCACATGCCCAGAAAGGGAGAAGAAAAAGGCAGTACTGTGCTCAGGGTTCATGTAAGCTCCACCTTTGTTTTGTGAACCATCTCCGTTACTTGCAGATCCCAGAGCAATGGGGAGAGGGCAAGTTTCTAACTTTCGATCAGAGGTGTTTATGTGTGTTCTGGGCCAGTTTTGTAAGACAGCTGTCTTAGTAAAGGATTTATCAAGACAATAAAATGAGAGGAAAGAGCCTAAAGATGCTCTGGTGAGGATGGCTCTTTTGTTCTATGAGAGTCTAAGAGGGTTAGGACTTCCCTGGTGGCTCAGACAGTCAAGTGTCTGCCTACAATGCAGGACACTGGGTTTAACCCCTGGGTTGGGAAGATCCCCTGGAGAAGGAAATGGCACCCCACTCCAGTACTCTTGCCTGAAAAATCCCGTGGACGGAGAATCCTGGTGGGCTACAGTCCATGGGGTCGCAGAGTTGGACACGACTGAGCGATTTCACTTCACTTCCTAGTTAGGCAGTTTTGGGGATTTCAAAGATTGCTTGTTCTAACCAATGAAGCAGTTTTTTTTAATTGAAATTGGGCATTTTGACCATGTGACAGTCACCAAGTACTTTTCCATGTAACCCACCGTCAACATTCCAGTTCCACTGGGCTCTTTCCTGAGTGTCTGCATTGTGTGCGTGTTAGGTGGGAGGGCTAAGAGGCAGATTCCAGGCTGCTCCTGGGCTTGTGGAGGCCACCAGGAACACTTACTAGTGCCCTGACACCACCTCGCACAAGCAGGAGTTTAATGTAGGGTTATTTATAAGCCTTCTGACCACAGTGCTTCAATTACTCAGTTATTCGTAATTCATCCGTATGTTCATCACACTTGTCTTGAGCACCTGCTATGTGCCTTTAATACAGAGATGAATTAGCAACAGCTTCCTTGTCCTTGAGAAGCAGTTTAGAGCCTAGTGGGGGAGACAGACAATTACAATGCAGTGGAAATGGTGTTTTAACAGAAATTCACATAAGGAGCAACCTTTCCTGACAGAAGGAGGAAAAAGGTATTCTAGGCAGAGAGAACAGTATATATAAAGTGTGAGAAGGCTGGAAGAGAGCATGCGAGGGCCAGGAAACTGTTAGGTCTCAGGTGCAGTGCATTGTAGGGTAAGTGCTGACAAAGTGTTCGGGGAGCCTGGAAGAGGGAGTGGTGAGAAATGAGTCTGCAGAGGCAAACTAAGGGTTGGCTATAGTGAGACTAAGAGAAATGAGGGTGAGACCAGTTATGGCTTGAATTCCTTTCGGTAGGCCCTAGGAAGTCCCGTGCACATCTCAAACAGTGTGACAAGTGGAATCAACAATATGGAAAACTGTAGTTCTGGAAATTAGTGGATCAAATAGAGGACCATTATATTAATGCAAGAAAGAGATGATGCAGAAATGAACTGGGCCTGGACAGTAAGTGTGGAAGGACAGGAATGATTCAAAAGGTAACTGGTAGTCAAAGGCAACAGTCGTGAGAGGTGGTGTGTGCGTGGAGTCAGGACAGGGCTCAGAAGAGTATAAACTCACCTCAGGACAGAATTTAGAGGCTGTCCATACTCAGTAACAAAGAATGATCACATTTCAATGCAATATTTTAAGGAATACGAATTAATGCTAAATAAACCCCTGCAATTAACAACACAACACATTTTAAAATAGAGACAGATCATTATGACCAATTTTTCCTTTTACATCTGGCTTCAGTATGGCTTGACATGGTAATGTACTGATTCTGGCTTTATTTAAAATGTTAGTAGATTGTTCATTATGGTTTTGTGATATGATTTTGATTTTTTAAAAATATTGCATTAAATGGTTGTCTTAATTACTGTCTTTTAGGTTGTTGCTGTTTAGTTGCTCAGTCATGTCCAACTCTGTGTGACCCCGTGAACTGCAGCACGCCAGGCTTTCCTGTCCTTCACTGTCACCCAGAGTTTGCTCAAACTCATGTCCCTGAGTCGGTGATGCCATCCAACCATCTCATTCTCTATTGCCCTCTTCTCCTCCTGCCCTCAATCTTTCCCAGCATCAGGTTCTTTTCCAATGAGTTGGTTCTTTGAATCAGGTGGCAAGTCTTTTAAGGGTATCGCCCTCTTAAATTTTGTGCCAAGGCAGGTCCCTCATTCTTCTCACCCCAGTCCTGGCCCAGAATAGGTCTGGGGTCAGAGAAGGGGGGTGTCAGGAAAGATGTAAGATGCTGTCAAGTAGGGTATACTAAGGTCTCAATAGGAAGTCTTTCTCTATTGAAGGATTGCACAGTCAGCTTCTAAAAGTGACTTTCTTCCCAGACACCTTTCCTCTGCCTACCACAGCTTGCCATTTCCTGCTAGGAATTTTCACCAAGTGAAGACTTCATTCAGACCCCGCCTGTTGCCCTCCCTCTGAGCAAACTGAGTTTGGGTCTCCCATGATGAAACATACATACAGCTTGTATACCACTTGCCTAAATGCTACAAATGCTTTAGAATAAGCATGGAAATTGGTTTCTAAGCTCCAGCAGTTTCTAAAATAGGAGTGGTTTAAAATAAAGCGGTGCTATAAAAGGGATTCTTATAGAGCAGATTGTGGGAAATGGTGGTGAGCCTCTAAAAAGGAAAACCTGGGGAAAGAGTCATCAAGGGCTTCCAGTCAGTGCTGGAAAGGGTGCCTGAGAGGGAAACGTGGTGTGCCAGGGGAGCAGTCAGCTCCATCTCCAGCCCCTCGGGGCCATGAAACTCATTTCTATCCATTCCCTGAAGCCGCTTTTCACTTTATATCCTGGATTGATGCAGAAGTAATATATTCTGTCAGTGCAAAACTTTGGCTTAAAAAAATACCATGGCCTTTGGAAATCTAGGAGGGAATTGGGTGGGAGGGGCTTCCAAATTAACTGCAATGCACAGCTGGAGTACAGTGGACATGGTGAGGGGAAGGTGTGGACAAGGCAATGTCTGGGTGGAGAAAATGACTGGGTGGGCAGAAACGGGCAGTGGGGGAGTTGGATGATGAAGGAGGGTAGATGGACGTGTGAGTGGAGCTGTCTGATAGCTTCAGTTTCCTTAGAGAAGTTGGAGAAAATATTGCTTTCTGAGAGTCTGGGGTTGGGGTAAATCTTCGGCAATATTGTGAAGATTAAGAGAAGGGGAGAGAGGACTGATCAAAGACCATGTGTGGATCTTCGTGAGTCCTTGCGGACCTTCTGCACTTGGAAGCCACGGATGCACTTGTCTGCAGTCTACACAGCTGCAGGATTATTTAGAGGCGTTTATTTAGTTAGGCAGCTTTGGCTGCAGTGAGTCTTTGTCTCTGCACGTGGGTTTTCTGTGGCTGCACTGCACTGGCTTCTTGTTACTGCAGAGAACGGGCTTTAGAGTGTGGGCTCAGTAGTTTTGTGGGGAACGGGCTTAGTTATTCCGAGGCATGTGGAATCTTCCCAAAGCAGGGATTGAACCCGTGTCCCCTGCATTGGCAGATGATCTCTTAACCACTGGACCACCAGGGAGGTCCACCAATTGCATGACTTTCATCTCTGGGAAAAGGCTTGGAGAAGCCAGGCCCTGGGACAGAAGCCAGGTTGGCAGTATTTAAGGCAGATGAGGGGTTAGGGGCGAGGGAGCTGGGCAGTGTCGAAGAAGGAGAGTTTACGAGTAGCCGGCATCGGGGAGGGGGGCAGCGGGGAGCGACCAGTGATGAAGCAGGGAGAAAACAACAGCGCTGAAGAGTCTCAAGCTTCCAACTGTTCCATCACTGCTGAAAGTACAGGATGCAGCTGACGGATGCTGTGTGTTATAGGGTCCTGCCTCGGCAGGACCAGCCCCGGGTCAGCAGAGGCAGCCACACCGTGTGAGCCCCCTGGCAACCAAGGCCCCTTTCACTCTGGTGGTGTCCCTACAATCATGATGACCTCTGCGTTATTACATTACTATCTCTTCTCTTGGAATGCAGCCTCACAGGCCCCTCTTCAGCAGAATAAGGCATCTTTTCTGCCTCTCTGGAGCGCCATGTAGGAATAGGCATCCCTGTATGGAAGACTTACTTCGTCAGTAGCACCGTTAGTCTCCCCCAGGCCTCCCACTCATCCTAAAATTGATAAAATATGACAGTCAATAGGGCTTCCTTCATGGCTCAAATGGTAAAGAATCTGCCTGCAATGCAGGAGATCTGGGTTCCATTCTTGGTTCAGGAAAACCCCGTGGAGGAGGAATAGCAACCCACTCCAGTACTCTTTGCCTGGGAAATTCCATGGACAGAGGAACCTAGTGGGGTTGCAAGTCCGTGGGGTTGCAAGAGACAGACAAGACTGAAGTGAATAAACAAAGCAGCAATGAGAGTCAGTAAAGCAGGCACCATCCTCAGGTTGCTAATGAAGACGGACTCTGCTAACAGTTCTTATGACTGTACTGAATACAGCTGTCAAGCCAGTGGGGAATTGGAGAAGGTGGTGTGCAATTAACCTGGTTGGAATTAGGCCAAGGAACCCAAGGTTAATGGCCCTGGGATGGGAACATTAATGACCACCGATGGTCAAGCCCCTTTTTGTCTTACTCATTAGAGCTGCCTTTTCTATTCTGGGAGAGCCTGGCCTCTGGCCCTGGGACAGAGGGTGATGGAGCGTTGCCACTCCCCCAGATGATGTGTTGTGCATTCTGACGGCTTCTGCCTAGCACTTGATTTCCCCATCACAACATCCAGGTATAGTGCACAGCAGATCCCAAACATGCCTGCCATCTGCTGAGCGCCGCTGACAAACACACTATGCATATTCACGCACACAAACCACTCTGGGTTTTCATCCGACAGACTGACAAACGTGTGACACCCCCTTGCTTTCACCTGTTTGGTGCTGGTGTTCCATTTTCTACATGCTCCTGGGTGAGCTGGAATAGAATCTTTAACCATGCCAAAATGTGTCCTCAGTCATATTTGACGGTGACAGAGTTATTAACATGTGAATCTTCACGGCCTTACGCCCTAACGTGATTGACAAAGAGGATGCTATTTCTGTCCACTTCCTATCTCTTTTTCCCTGTTCCTTTTACCCTCTGAAAGAGAAGTCTACCTTTGCTGGAGCTAATCTCCTGTGATAAGCTTTTGTGATGCAAATTTGGGACACTGGGTGGATAGAACCAGAGTGGGGGTGATGAGGTGTAAACTCAGAGGAGGGATGAAAAAAGCCTAGACCCAGCCAAGGAGCAAGAACCGTCCAATTCAGGATGGCAGCAGTTTGCTGGGGAACCTGAGCCTGGGGCTAGGAAAGAAAGAAGCTTCCAGGGAGCTGTGTAGGATGTGAGAAAGAAAGTGGAGGCAGGGGAAGATGGGTTTTAAGGAGCCTGGTTGATATTCTCAATCAATCTCGTTGGGCATCTGTAGAGAGATATGAATAAATGCTGCTCTCAGTTTTAATTCTGTCTGGTTGCTGGAGAGCTTTCCCTCCCATGGAGGACACTGGGATTACCTGGATTATTCCATCATGTATAACTGGGGGCTGAAGGTTGAGGTTCAAAGGACAGCGACCTTGCATTCTCCTCTTGACCCTTAGAGTCAGAAACACATTTTGAGGTACCCCCTTCTCTAATGGATTTTAACAAAGAGTGTATTGAAAATTACTGAGCACCAAGACATTCCCTGCTATCCACAATTGCAAGTCTCTAGAAGGCTCTATGATCACCCATCAGTTTTGTACCTTCTTGTGTAAGCCTTTCAGAAAGTCTCAGGAGAAGATATTATTTTCCCATTCCATGGATGTGAAAACTGAGGTCCAGGACCCTACAGTGATTCACTGGTCTGTGGTTAGGTTACAAGATTCATAAGGAGCAGCTCAACTCAGGGTTCATGTGTGAATTTTTATAAAAGGGGAAATGAACATGGAAAGATATTGAAATGTGCAAATAGTACTTAAATAGAGGCAGGAATTCAGTAAAAACCACAAGGCTCTCGGGTTCCGGAAGCCTGCCTCTCCTGGGTGGTTCTCTAACACGTGGTCACTTTGAGCTTTTTGCTGAAAGTGAGAACCACAGAGGAGCAGAGACGCAGCTCCATGAATCTATCTATTCACCCCACACCTTAGCTTCGCACGGCCAGTGTTCCTCTGTTGACCAAGCCCTTTTCTTTGGATCCAGCAAAAGTGTATTGGGGGACTTGGAGCCTGTCCTCTGCCCTTGGCAGTGAAGAGCTGGGTATGGGCAGGCAAGGTGAAGATGTCCACACCATGCNGTGAGTCCTTGCGGACCTTCTGCACTTGGAAGCCACGGATGCACTTGTCTGCAGTCTACACAGCTGCAGGATTATTTAGAGGCGTTTATTTAGTTAGGCAGCTTTGGCTGCAGTGAGTCTTTGTCTCTGCACGTGGGTTTTCTGTGGCTGCACTGCACTGGCTTCTTGTTACTGCAGAGAACGGGCTTTAGAGTGTGGGCTCAGTAGTTTTGTGGGGAACGGGCTTAGTTATTCCGAGGCATGTGGAATCTTCCCAAAGCAGGGATTGAACCCGTGTCCCCTCCATTGGCAGATGATCTCTTAACCACTGGACCACCAGGGAGGTCCACCAATTGCATGACTTTCATCTCTGGGAAAAGGCTTGGAGAAGCCAGGCCCTGGGACTGAAGCCAGGTTGGCAGTATGTAAGGCAGATGAGGGGTTAGGGGCGAGGGAACTGGGCAGTGTCAAAGAAGGAGAGTTTACGAGTAGCCGGCATCGGGGAGGGGGGCAGCGGGGAGCGACCAGTGATGAAGCAGGGAGAAAACAACAGCGCTGAAGAGTCTCAAGCTTCCAACTGTTCCATCACTGCTGAAAGTACAGGATGCAGCTGACGGATGCTGTGTGTTATAGGGTCCTGCCTCGGCAGGACCAGCCCCGGGTCAGCAGAGGCAGCCACACCGTGTGAGCCCCCTGGCAACCAAGGCCCCTTTCACTCTGGTGGTGTCCCTACAATCATGATGACCTCTGCGTTATTACATTACTATCTCTTCTCTTGGAATGCAGCCTCACAGGCCCCTCTTCAGCAGAATAAGGCATCTTTTCTGCCTCTCTGGAGCGCCATGTAGGAATAGGCATCCCTGTATGGAAGACTTACTTCGTCAGTAGCACCGTTAGTCTCCCCCAGGCCTCCCACTCATCCTAAAATTGATAAAATATGACAGTCAATAGGGCTTCCTTCATGGCTCAAATGGTAAAGAATCTGCCTGCAATGCAGGAGATCTGGGTTCCATTCTTGGTTCAGGAAAACCCCGTGGAGGAGGAATAGCAACCCACTCCAGTACTCTTTGCCTGGGAAATTCCATGGACAGAGGAACCTAGTGGGGTTGCAAGTCCGTGGGGTTGCAAGAGACAGACAAGACTGAAGTGAATAAACAAAGCAGCAATGAGAGTCAGTAAAGCAGGCACCATCCTCAGGTTGCTAATGAAGACGGACTCTGCTAACAGTTCTTATGACTGTACTGAATACAGCTGTCAAGCCAGTGGGGAATTGGAGAAGGTGGTGTGCAATTAACCTGGTTGGAATTAGGCCAAGGAACCCAAGGTTAATCGCCCTGGGATGGGAACATTAATGACCACCGATGGTCAAGCCCCTTTTTGTCTTACTCATTAGAGCTGCCTTTTCTATTCTGGGAGAGCCTGGCCTCTGGCCCTGGGACAGAGGGTGATGGAGCGTTGCCACTCCCCCAGATGATGTGTTGTGCATTCTGACGGCTTCTGCCTAGCACTTGATTTCCCCATCACAACATCCAGGTATAGTGCACAGCAGATCCCAAACATGCCTGCCATCTGCTGAGCACCGCTGACAAACACACTATGCATATTCACGCACACAAACCACTCTGGGTTTTCATCCGACAGACTGACAAACGTGTGACACCCCCTTGCTTTCACCTGTTTGGTGCTGGTGTTCCATTTTCTACATGCTCCTGGGTGAGCTGGAATAGAATCTTTAACCATGCCAAAATGTGTCCTCAGTCATATTTGACGGTGACAGAGTTATTAACATGTGAATCTTCACGGCCTTACGCCCTAACGTGATTGACAAAGAGGATGCTATTTCTGTCCACTTCCTATCTCTTTTTCCCTGTTCCTTTTACCCTCTGAAAGAGAAGTCTACCTTTGCTGGAGCTAATCTCCTGTGATAAGCTTTTGTGATGCAAATTTGGGACACTGGGTGGATAGAACCAGAGTGGGGGTGATGAGGTGTAAACTCAGAGGAGGGATGAAAAAAGCCTAGACCCAGCCAAGGAGCAAGAACCGTCCAATTCAGGATGGCAGCAGTTTGCTGGGGAACCTGAGCCTGGGGCTAGGAAAGAAAGAAGCTTCCAGGGAGCTGTGTAGGATGTGAGAAAGAAAGTGGAGGCAGGGGAAGATGGGTTTTAAGGAGCCTGGTTGATATTCTCAATCAATCTCGTTGGGCATCTGTAGAGAGATATGAATAAATGCTGCTCTCAGTTTTAATTCTGTCTGGTTGCTGGAGAGCTTTCCCTCCCATGGAGGACACTGGGATTACCTGGATTATTCCATCATGTATAACTGGGGGCTGAAGGTTGAGGTTCAAAGGACAGCGACCTTGCATTCTCCTCTTGACCCTTAGAGTCAGAAACACATTTTGAGGTACCCCCTTCTCTAATGGATTTTAACAAAGAGTGTATTGAAAATTACTGAGCACCAAGACATTCCCTGCTATCCACAATTGCAAGTCTCTAGAAGGCTCTATGATCACCCATCAGTTTTGTACCTTCTTGTGTAAGCCTTTCAGAAAGTCTCAGGAGAAGATATTATTTTCCCATTCCATGGATGTGAAAACTGAGGTCCAGGACCCTACAGTGATTCACTGGTCTGTGGTTAGGTTACAAGATTCATAAGGAGCAGCTCAACTCAGGGTTCATGTGTGAATTTTTATAAAAGGGGAAATGAACATGGAAAGATATTGAAATGTGCAAATAGTACTTAAATAGAGGCAGGAATTCAGTAAAAACCACAAGGCTCTCGGGTTCCGGAAGCCTGCCTCTCCTGGGTGGTTCTCTAACACGTGGTCACTTTGAGCTTTTTGCTGAAAGTGAGAACCACAGAGGAGCAGAGACGCAGCTCCATGAATCTATCTATTCACCCCACACCTTAGCTTCGCACGGCCAGTGTTCCTCTGTTGACCAAGCCCTTTTCTTTGGATCCAGCAAAAGTGTATTGGGGGACTTGGAGCCTGTCCTCTGCCCTTGGCAGTGAAGAGCTGGGTATGGGCAGGCAAGGTGAAGATGTCCACACCATGCTGACAGCCTTGGCATTTCCTCGGCAAACCTGCAAGATAATTCAAGCCACTAAATCAGCCCAAATCACTTGCGGTGACTGTCATTTTCCTGTGTGAACATCTCACTGGCTGAACACCAGCATCTCAATAGCCACAGTGCCCTAATTTTCTTCACTGGAGACAACAAAACCAAAGTAGTGAGTAGGGGGAGGGACTGAGTCCCAGGGGCACTCTCTCCAGGGAAGTCTCTTGGGCTTAAAGACATCTAAAGTGGATCTGAAAGAAAGCGGTGATTACAGGCTAATTTTCTGCCTGCATTATGTTAAGTGTACCATCATCTACACAAACAGCAATTGCTTTACGCCAGAAATCTTTTGACTGAATTCCTCTTATTGGTAAATTTTGTATTAAAAAAGAGAGAGCTTGAAGGAAGATCTTTCTATTTAAAGGTGAGACTATTCAGCACACCAGTAAAAGACACGAGATGGGCAGGGAGCCAGAAGATACTTTTCCCTTTTAAGTGCAAATACTAGCAAAGGAGAGATGGTCTAGTAACTTTGCAGGGAAAGGTCTAGGAGGACCACGCTTTTAGCTTGAGGAGGATATAGCTCTGCCTCCTGCAAGCATCCTTGGTTTTCTGGCAAGAAGGCTGACAGCGGAGCAGAGGTGAGCAGAGGCTGGTAAAAGTAACAATTCCTGAGTCATTCCAGATGGGAGTGAGAGGGGGCTGGTGAGGTCTCCTTTTCCTGAATCAG